>CALNHX010007699.1:0-24707 GCA_940337035.1 Agriotes lineatus | reverse complement strand
GCAAAATTAAATGTTACGTGAGAGTAAATTGTCATTATTTTGTAGAAAAAAAAATCAACTGGACTACGTTTGTCATTGCTATCTACAGACCGTCAAAATTGTTGGGAACTGATCACTATCACGGTTACCTTTACTATTCACAACCTGTGATTCACACATATCATTTACGTGTTGCTATTCTAAATTAATTGCCTGAAAATACTCCCGTCTACAATTGTCTATTATTCATAAATTAAACTGTAAATAAAGTATATAGATTTCTTTTAACTAAATTACACATTGGCAGTTCATTAAATATTTTACATCAACAGGTTTGATTCTTTCTCCCTTACTTCAGGTGATCAAGCATTGGTTTACCTTATAAAACATCTTTCTGGTTTTAACTCATAACAATCATGTAGGTAACTGCGAATTTCAACTGACAAACTCCTACCTATCTACAGCAATATTTCCATACGCCTAATGACCTACGACGTCGACCTTGACACTTTTACAGATCTCTATTACTTCCATCTCTCTATCCAACCTATTCACAGTGTAGCAGAGCCTATAAACCAAGGAATGTTAAAGTCAATTGTGCATAGTGCTTTACGAAGTACACTAACAAATTCGGGGTGCTGCGATTCAAATCAGTGGATCTTCTAGATCAATTGTGTGCGGGCCGTTAAGAAATTTCGGTAACGTCATAGTTGATTAATATACGTCACGCTAAGTGAGCTTTCTAAAAACGATCTTTCATAAAATGTCGGACGCCAGTTCTGTAAACAGCAAGCATTCCTTATCAATACAGCGAGACTTCCATCTACCCTTTTGCGTCATGGACCAGAGGAAAGTGAGAGAAAACCTTTGCACGGCAAACAATGGATCATAAAACCCAGCCGAGTGGAATTCCTTTTTCAGGCGAAAGTTATTTCGACCCCGCAGCCCGTGCCTGGCTGGACAATGCCTATTGTTTATAAATAATTGGGAATACTTTCGACTTGCACAAGCGACGTATATAAAGTAGACCCTCTGGGATTCCGGCATTGCATATCCATCCGTTTTGCGTCACTCTGACCAAGACAAGGGCGCGGGTCAGATTCCTCAGCAAATAATTACCCATCGGATCACGGCGTTCGTTTAAATATAATTTGCTAGTTTTATGTGTATTCGCCTTTGTATTTTTACAATTTAACATATTTGTAATGTGTGTTTTAATACACCTAAACGTCTGTCATTATTTTTCATCGCGGTTACACCTAACCTCACGTCACCAATAACATTTTTCTAAAACAGCAATGTTTCCATAGAAATGATGAACCACGACACTAACTTGTTCAACAAGTACTTGAATCTAATTTGATTGAATACTTATCAATTTTGTTACATTGGACGAATTTGTGTTTAATTTTCCCTTAAGGGGAAAAATAGTAGATTATGTTATTAGGAGTAAAAGTGATACTTTATGTGGCGAAGCTGAAGTTTATTTAGCCGAACGATAGTGAGGCAAATAATTCAGCTAAGCCACATAAAGTCACTTTTACTCCGAATAACATATACTATTTTATCCGCAAACGTATTCAGGTAAATTTCATTACTATAAATTTAAAAAAAAAAGGATGCATCTGCCGGGAATCGAACCCAGGCCACCCGCGTGACAGGCGAACACCGTACCCCTGCGCTAACCGCTCTTGTTCAAATAACGCGCTACTGTAATGACATATGAACATACTGAATCAACCGAGCTAATAGCACACGGCCACAGCAGCTGTCACACCATAAACCACGACGACAGATGCTCGGATCTGCTGCTTAAAGGTTTAAATTAAAACTTTTTCGTACTCTTTTTGAAAATAAAAACCGGCCTACGATTTAAGCCTAAAAATTTGCAAAATTTTAAGCCATGATACAATTTAATCGGTCCAGTATCTTCGGAGGAGATAGCGAACAAACATAGAAAGAAAGACGGCAACGATTTTGTGTGCTTAGGCAGATAAAGTACGCAAAAGTCGCTATTTTATCTGCTTAGGCAGATAAAGTGACACTTTTACCTTGTCAATAAAGACAAATAAGTTGTCACTTTTGTGACGTTTGCGGATAAACTATCTTGTTATTTGTATAAATCTCTTTATTTCTTAGCATGCAGCTTAGTTACAAAAATTACATGGTTACAAATTTTAACTTCAGTTTTTGCATTATTATAAATTTCAAGAAACAGAATTTTAACATTTAAATACTACTTCTTATATTAAAGTCATTCTTTAACATCTATTATCTGCCGTTACAAGGACGAACATAAAATAACGTTTTTCAAAGAAAAGTAACTATAATTATAGCCCCATATTAATTGTGATTTTCCTTGTAAGTTTCCTTGTAATTTAATTCAAATAATTATATATCTTGTATTATTATTTATCTTTACGGTGTTGTTACTAACTAAATTCATTTTAGTATCGTTAAGAGGTTGGCTTATTGCCGCACTGAGTGTGGAAGTGGATATATATTACCGCACTCTTTTTATATAAAGAAATACATTGAACCAGAATTTATTGATGAAGATAAAATATTTAACAATACAGGTTTGTTTATGGCAGTTAACGAGACTAGTTTGATTGCCGCAAAACTCGACCCACCGCCTCGTTTTGGCAATCAAATTTGTTTCGTTAAGATCCCATAATCAAACTTGTATCGTTAATATCTATTATCTATTTATTCTAAATACGGTATTACTCTTTATTTCTATATTCTACCATGAAATTGTAATATCATTTGTATAAGTTTGAAAACCGTAGAATGCATTGGTAACTTTTCAACGTAATGACAATGGAATTTCCTTTAATTGATTTCTCCGTATGAAAGACTGCTTATAGAATAATGAAATATTCGATAAATTAATGAATGGGGTGTACTATCATGAAATAGCTATTTATGTCAGAAGTACGAAATTAAGAACATTTTTGGACGAGCCGCAGTTTATGGTTAAGCGAGCGCAGCGAGCGAGGCACATAAATAAGGCGAGTCCGCTTTCGTACGAGTTACATACATAATTTGTTGTTCTACTGCTTTGGAAGCGTTTTTTCTTATTCGTATTCTTAATCGAGGAGGCGGGGAAAGTCGAGGAAGTCATGATCAGTTTACAAAATGGCAATGTGTATTTTGATTTAGACCAATGAAAATACGGCGTTAGCTTTTGTTGCTATGGTTATTACTGCAGAAAAGTAAAAGTTATTAGTACAAAAAAGTGGGTGTTTTCAGCCGCAAAATAGTGCCGAAGTTTATAGCTTTTTGATGCAGTAGAACAAAATAGTATATTGTAGGTACAACTAGTGTTGAAAATAGCACTTTTCACACGAGTGAGGGAGTTTGGTGACCACGAGCCGTAGGCGAGTGTCATAAAGTCCCACAAGTGTAAAAAGTGCTTTTCACACTTGTTCTACACTATATTTTTTCTACGACTGCAAGCCGCCGCCTAAATTTCAAATACGTATACGCTGTTTAAAATGTAAGATTTCAAGAGTTAGTTAGGAGTGTTTTTTTTTGGCTATTTTCAGAGCCTAATAGTATAATACGTGCTTTGCGAGAGAGTAGAATAAATTAGTTGCAACACTAGATAGAAAAATTCTCCTTTTTGTTACGTAACCATACAGAATATTAACAGTAATTAATATGCCTATCTCAATTTCGCCACTGTTTATTCCGATAACTGCATTTCTGTAACCTCAAACCAATGACGAAGGTTCCCTGATTTTCTGTTATCATCTACATTGAGACAAGTGCACTTAGAACTATATAATTGCTATTTCCCACAATGCGAACTACTGAACATTTTATGCTATTTATTTCCATTTCTGAGCTTTTAGACTACTTCTATGTGTGAACTATGACGTAAAATGCGGTGATATAGAATATATAATTACATATATCTGAAACGTCTCATTGTTTTTAATACTTTACTGCACTATTCAATTTCTTTTCAGATTGCTAAAATAACTTTCTGGAGCGAAAGTAAACAACAAGCTTGCAAATCATTGGTAGAATAAACCTTTTTGAAACTGGCATGATAGTGCATTGCATATATAATAGACGACATTTTTTCAGTAATAGCTAGTAGTCAAGTTTAGGTAATGAAGACAGTTTAAAAGCTGCAGCAAGAAATTATTTGATTACTACTCTTCATAGTGAATGTGTAAACTATTACATTTTCCACCACATATAACGGATAATAGGACAACGCTTGGTGAAAGCTATGTAAATCAGGATTACTAAATCGAGGCTGAAGCAGTCGATAAATCTAAATGGCCGGTTTAATAGGTAACTTCGCCTAATGCTGTAGATATTGCATATATGGATTCTTATTCTCTAAATACATTAGGATAGATGGAGTTTAGATGCAAAACTACATTAATGACAAAGTACCTACGACAAAAAGACCATCGTGGTCATATAGTTTGGATGTTTAAAGGTCTGGGTATTGAAAACTAATTCTAACCAAAATCAATTAGAGAAGCAGATCTCAATGCATATAAACGTTTTCTATAGTTTGTAAGCATGTTTCATATGTGACTCACCAACTAAAATATACTAATATACTGTGCAGAGGACAAGGGTGGCCGCTAACGCCTTCAGAAGAACTATCTAATCCAAGTTATGGCCTAGTAATTTAGCTGTAATATGATGCTGACTGAATACTCCATAGCAGTGTTGATATTACTTGATTAACTATTGGATATCATTATATCGCTATCGAAACGGATTCCTATAGGTAAACAGCAAATTCCAGTGCAACGAAAACTCGTCCCCAAACTGCTCAGCAGAGCTTACACGAGTTTACCCTCCGCAAATTCAAAGGGGTGCGAACCTCTTACTTGCGGCTTATGTGTGGCATGAGGAAATTCGCGATCATATCCTGTAAGCCCGAAATTGCGATAGTTTAATGTACACAATGGGAAATCACAACAAGCTCTAATTTCAATGAGGATGCCGATTATCGGCAGGTATTTTCAATGAACTGAACGGTCGTTTGTCTTCCAAGTACAACTTTATCAACCGTTAACCATCCACCTTGGCTGAATTTTTAATAGACAGGCAATTTGTCAGAAGTTGTTAAGTTTAAGCCCTGCGTGACAGAAACTGGGGAGCAGTAAAAGGTGTTAACGGCTCGAGCAAAACTCTTTAAAACATGCCTTTTATTTGCTTGGAAGTATGTTCTCTTTTTTGCGAATCCTAGCTTCGAGTAAAATAGTTGCTCTTTGGTTTTATTCTTCGTTCAACATTTTTGGTTTTGATCATTTATAGTGTGTAATGAATTCATAAAAACTATTTTAGTGTTCCGTCTAGTATGACAAAAGAAAAATTATAGAATCGGTAAAATCAAATAAAGACACGGGATTTGTTCATCATGTTGTTCTTCATGAATATTTTAGTTCATTGTTATATTGTTAAACAGATAAATCAGAAAATATAGATCTAGTTTTATATAAAGCACTGGGGGATAACCATTATAAAAGAATATATTAAGAAATAGACCAAGAAACTTCACTAAAATATCACTCCATTAAGCACTGAACATTACCAGCTAGAAGAGATGAAAAGGAGTAATTTAAGGCTGAATAGCAACATACCTCAAGATCAATGTCTATGCATAAGTGAGAGTAGCTACTGCAAATGTCAAAAATTCGTAGGTAAAGCAACGGAGAGACCAGGGAACAACTAGTAAGTAATTGAAAAGAGTAGATAATTTAACTTTCCAATGTATCTATGTTTTATTTAATAATGTTAAATTGCTTAAATTTTGGAATTTTTTCCATGATATGGGTGTATTCCGAACCATTGAATTTATCTATTAAAAAACCTATATAGTAATAACCGGGCCGTAGTAAAACTAAACGATAGATACTCGATATATACTTTCTCTATTGTTTTCAATATATTACAGTCATAGATTTATTGGACTATGGGCAAGCTCGGGCTAGTGTCCGAAAAAAATCAATTTGATTTTCAATCACCTCTTAAAATTAGCCAAAGATCCCATATTGTCGTTACTTTGGGTATAGTTGTAAAATAGTCTTCAATGTTGGACCCCGTTGTCAATAATTTGTAAGCAGTGGAGCTAAACTTGTTGCAAATTCAAAATCATATAAATGAGTTATTGAAGATTTTGAAGAATTGCTAAAATAAAGTAGACGTTGTTTTCAAAACAGTCGTTAAACTATTTGAGTATATGGTCCATGACCTAAATATTAAATTAAATGTGGTCGTCAGATTTAAGGAGATAATCATACACCAAGTATTCCAAAAGCGTGTCTTAGAAGAACCGTTTCTCTAAACTAACTAAATACGACGATGTTTACAAAAACATGGGCTAGGTTTCTTGCCCCTTGAATTGGATCCTTCTAAACTAATAACATATGTCTGAACAAAATTTTGTAGCACTGTTTGAAGAAATTAATAACGTTCACTAGATAGTTAATATTTTGGAAGGTCAATTGTGGTACTATATTTGGAAAGAGAGTGAATGTTGGAACACAACCAAAAGACATCGATCCTGAGCAGTCTGTCTTAGAAAATATTTTAAGTTCCCTGTGATTAAAACAGTTTTGACAGTTACCTTAACTCTGCCAGTAACCACATGACTATACAAGTAAACGATCTTTTCGTATCCTAAGAAGGGTAAAAGCTTGGTTAAGGTCAATCATAACGGACCATCGATTGCCGGGCATGTTTCTGGTGAGTTTTCACCGAGAATTTTTGAGAAACAATGAACACGCCATCATACAGCAGACAATCGATAATTTTAGACATCAACAGCCGAGGAGACTGCAGTTTTTAGTTTCGAATTAGTTACGTAAGCTTACTTACGATGTTTTAGAATTTTGAATAAAGTATATATTTTTGTCCTCTGCACTGCACTCGCGGTAGAAGAGGATGGATAAAAATATTTATTTTTGTAATAACCTATAATTCACGCCATAGGCGAAACTTTTTTGGAAGCGAGGGAATAGAAGAACACGGTAACTCAACATGTTATTGTTATTATTTTTTGTACTTAGATAAATTGAAATAGTGCCCGGAGGTAGAGAACAGTCCTGATACTTTCATGATTATAGTATAGTATAGTATTAACGAACCTACTATACACTAGAAATGAGAAAACGCATAGAAATACCTAGAAGCATCGTTATAAAGCTACGTAAAATATGGACAGTTTGAAATAATTATAGTAAGAAGGTATTAATGAAAACATTGATAATTCGCAAATTACTTTATGCAGCAGAAATGTGCATGATGTAAAAAACGAACGCCCAAAGAATAAACTTATTCGAACTATAGTGCTGGGGAAGACTACTAGGAGGATCATGGGCAGAGAGAACTAACCTGTCCATCATTAAAGAAATTTAAGAGCCCATAAAATTGCCCTGTCTCATATATGGAAGAATGTCGAAGATTATGTCTGTTGCTAGAAAAAATAATAATAGGGCTATGCTGAAACAAATTGGTACCGTCAAAGTGGTAGAGCAAATCATGTATTCAGATTTTTTTTAAATCAATGTACGAGAATGCGTAAGGACCAATAAACAGCAATGAAGCAGCTGAAAAAGATATGAAAGCACAGAAACATAACTCCGGATACCAAGATACCAAGATCTTTAAAGCTGCCAGCGCTGGCATACGAATTCGAAATGTGGACAGTGAAAACAAATAACGAAATAGGAATTGAGACCAATAAGTTATGGTGTGTGGGAGTGGTATATTAAGAGTACCATTGACTGCAGTAAGAAGAAATCATAATAGTGCAAGAACCTTTACGTCTCTCAACTACCACAACAAGAAAATAATCTTACATTTAGAACGGTTAATTGTTCAAGGTATGGTTGAAGGACGGAGACCAAGAGGTTGTGAAACAAAATCAAAGAAGTCACCGGAAACAATACACAACGCCACTAGAATTACGCGAGGTTAAATACAATAGAGTGCTGTTGTTCAACGAATGAAAAAAGTAAACCACAAGGTTACGTCGGTTTTGAAAATAAAAGTATGACAATAGAAATTCATCAATATTTTCAAAAACACCAAGTAATAGTCAAAATAGCCTTTGTTTATTACTTTTATTTGTTTCTAATAAGTCGAGTTAGGTAAATAATTGAAACACCTTAGGTAAATTTTTATGGTCGAATACGTACGTACTTCTCCTCAATCTTAATTATCTTGGGAAACGGAGTGGCTACTGCGACGGTGCGTATTGCTTCTTTCCATTTTCTTGGCCTTGTGCTTCTCTGGTGAGTGCATAGATTCTCTGGTTAATCTATGTAGTTAGTGGGCGGCCTCAATATCTCTTTCTTTCTACTTTTCCTTGTATTACTAGTCTTTTCATGGTGTCAACTTCCTTTCTCATGATACGTCTGAAGTTTTATTTCATTTCGTAATTAATAATATTTATGTTTGTACTGTACTCAATTCGTGAGACATTTAATATTTCCCACTAATAGAACATTGCTGTGTTCTCGATTTTTAGTCTCTCTGTCTGAGAGTTTGTGATTGACACCTGTATGTTAAAATAGGAAAACCAGATACCGTTATCGAAGTATACCACCATTCAATATCCGAATCAGAGACCTTCTGGCAGGTTTAAACGTTTCTCTCTCACTTCTGTGTGTTCCTAACTCTGTCCCACCTTGGCATATTCAACAACCAACAGTAGATATACCCTTACAGATAGTATATCCTAAAATACCGCTGATCCAGGAGTATATAAAAATGTTTCCTGCAACATTTTCTCTAACCGCAACATCACAACAATGTTGTATACTGATGGTTCCAAAGAAAATAAAACAGTAGGAAGGACCTTTCGGTACAACACGACAGGCTAAAATTTCAAACTGGTAGGAGAATCGTTTATCTGTAGTGGTTAACTTTATGCTATGAAGGAACTTTGCTATACTCATCTACATCTACTACCTAAGCTCCACTCAAGACCTACAAGATCTGTACTCACAAAATGAATATGCTTAGGAAATCTACGCACATCTTCGTCACATCATATCTAGATCGAATAAAAAACAATTTTTTTAATGTATGGATTCCATCACATTGTGATATCGAACGAAGCGAAGCTTTCGGCCAGATTTCAGAAACTAGAAAACCAGTCGAGATACCTTAAAAAATCAGCTGTATCTACTAAATTGTGCAAAACATGAGAAATTATAGTAATTAGTTAATTATTAGCGATGCAAAATCAGCATATTTAAAGGGCGCTACCAATAAATCAATAAAAAATTGCTATCCCATTGACAGGCTGACTCTTTCTATGTGTTTCATAATATGTTCGATTTCTCCTACGTTACCGTATGGTCGGCATATGTTAAAGTCGTTTACTTTCGGTGGCTTGTTTCATGTACTCTGTAGTATCTGTCAAATAGTTGCAAAGATATAAGAAACCTTTGCTAACCCTACATTGCAATTAAAGTTCTTCGTATTTGAGTTCGTTCACTATGACCGCAAATGTGTGTTTTTATACAATACGGAGATAAGCGATGTTATATGATAAGGGATTCTCTCTAGGAACAGCACGTCTCATCCTACCTTGTCAAATGCTGTGAGGTAATCAATGAAGCAGATGTGTAAAGGTATGTTAAATTCTGGTCTTTTTCTATTATCTGTCTCAACTTTAGAATATTTTCTCGGGTGCTTGTTCTTTTGCGAAAGTCGCCAGATTCTGTTGTATTTGGGGGTTCAGCGCCTTTAGTTTTTCGTAGATTACATGGAGAAGGATTTTGCTATCATAGTAAGTGTTACAGTTCGGTAGCTTTCGCTATTTTTAGTGAATGGGTAGCTATAAGCTTAGCTTCAATTCTCTTTAGGCGATTGTGTATTATGCCTAACCTGTTGCCTGGGATGCATACGTCTTCAACCCTTTGTTAACCAGTTGCTTTTAGTATTTTTGCTCTTATTGCTTCCGGTCCTGGGGCTTTCCTTAGTCTTAATGTATTGATAGAGCTGGTGATCTGAGCCGCATACCGCACCTGGATATGGTAAAAGAAGATCTAATCGATTTTAGTGAAGGCGTACTCAATCTGATTTCTTGTTCTGTTTCTTGGACTTTTCTACGTATACCTATGATCTTATATGGTATTTGTGTTCGTTACATTATAGCTGTTGTTTTTGCGAATTCGATTAAACGGTTACCTTTTTTGTTACTCTGCCCAATGCCGTATTTTCGTGCATTGCTCGTGTGATATTTTGATGTGTTGGTCCCACCTTGGCGTTAAAGTCGCTAGTGAGAGATAGTTTCAATGGTAGTTTCAAATTTTCTGTCAAAGTTTCACGTTTTCCTTCTGTGGATTGTGCGGTGAGTGCGATTTTTCGGTTTAGCCTGAAGCTTTATTTAGAAATATATTATACGTAGTTTTTTGTAATTTTGTTGAAACTACAATGCTGCGCCCGTTTATGCGTGTGTGTACCCTTCTCAGAAAATATATAATTATTGTTACTTGTTTTAAGCTTTATCTTGGTTTTGGGATTTATGCGTTCTCATGAATGGCATTTTTCTTGAGACATTTAATTTGAAGTGAACGGTCGTAAACCGCCTGCTCTCTGCATGTTATTCTGTGAATATTGCATACGGTTGGATTTGCAGTTTTGTACAGCCCCTGGGAACATGCTTTGCCCGTTATGTGAACTATTTGATTCTAGTACGATTTTTAATTCTCTAAACTTTGTAGCATTTAGTCTTGTCGTCTTCATCATGACAATCGATGTTTTTTGTATTCCATATTCCATTTAACATGCGTGGATAATGCAGTTTACATTTCTGTTTCGCTGAAAAAGGGTCGAATTATTTATCAATTTTATTAATATCAATATTTATCATATCTAACATATCTACAGATACAGTTTAATCAGGTTTGTCTTCGTTTTTAGGTAAAATATTGTAATTGTTTGTATTTAATTGTAATAATAATTAGAAAAACAGTGGTGATAAATAATTGTACTTCTAAAAACCCTTTAAAAATCGTTTAAGCTACATTTTGAAACAATCAAAAATTATAGTTGTACCGTGTTCTAAAACTGTAATTACAATTTGATATCGACGATAATTACGTTGGTATCAATCCTCCAAACCAAAAAAGTGTCAGCTACAAATTTCGCCGCTAACTTCATCCTTCATAATGAATCCAAATTTGCACCTCGCGCACGAAAATATAATTGTCTGTCAGGAGTGATTCGTTCTAATTATTAAGTTGTCGGCGTAAGCGGATTATGTCAAATTAGAGGGGCGCTTGCCGGTGTAAATTAATTTCGAGGAAAATCGCTTCCTGTTTGGTGGCGCCCTACAGTTTTCCTTAATCCCAAAACGGCTGCTTCCGTCAAAGTTTATCGAGCATATTTCTGGAAGCGCTTTCCACGCCGATGAATTTCCTTTCTGCTGCACTAACACAACGGCATCTGCAACGAGCTTCGCAAAATTTTATTGTTCTTTTAGTGGCCAAGAATAGCGAATCTCGTTTACGACGCTTAGCCCGACTCTGTTAGGTCTTCACCATTTCGTGCCGCCAGAGGTGGTTTATGGAAACTCGTCTTGACGTGCCCTATTTATTTTTATTAGTTATCTACATCACTAGCTTTACGGGCAGATTTAATTATGTTGTTCTCTTGTGGTTTTTAATGAAGCAAAGGGCGCTCGGCGAGTTTAAAATGTAGTTAAAAAGCTATCGAGGTTCAGTTGCCTACATAGTATTCATTTCTGGATGTTGTTCTGTTCTATCGAGAGGGTTAATCCGAAGCATTTAGTAGAAAGAACTAATATATATTATGCATCAACAATTTAATATGAAGAAATACAGGATGTATGACTTATTATCTTCACAGCATAAGGAATAGCAAATTTCTAGCATTGTCCGTATACATGTTAGACTCAGATGCCGAATTCGATCAGTTGCCGAAATAGTATACTCTTTTGTATACATTATATTTCGTACATCAACCAAATGTGCCATCTCGACGTGCCGTTCGTTCAATAGGTAATTGTATCACCATTTAGTTAAATATTTAATCAATATACGCTAATATCTAACTCTCTCTCGGAAAATACAGACTCATACATTTTCTAGAACGCTGAAAGAAACAAATATAAATCCAAACATATTATAATTAGTAATGTAGTATTCATCAATATTCTGTGTTGCTGTATGGTTTTATTTATATTGCAACAAGACGTGAGGCTGTCCCACCGTATCTTTAAATTTAAATACGACGTCTCGTACTCTTTAATACCTTAATAATTAATTCCCGATTTGTCCGATCAGCTACCTCAGTAAACTTGAAACCCTCAAAGTCCCCAGTTCGTGGTTACCAAGTTTCAACCTCTGCTAAAATAGGCAGCTCAGCTGGTTCATCCCTGTAGTGTTCTCGGGCTGAAACTGACTTCAAACGCTACACAAGAAAGGCCAACTTGTATACACAAATATATCGACTTTAAACTCAGACAAGAATATAACGGAAATAAAAGAAAACAGTATTAACTCCTAAAACAACTTACGTACTAAATTTAAAGACGGTCTTGGCTAAAGCATGCACAATTCACATAGGTACGCGCATTTTATAAGAGCAATTTTCACACAGCTGTAGCGATTGAATATCGCTTTAAAAAGCAAATACTACCTAGAAGTAGGCTCACAGGGTTGTTGTATGGCGTTTTCGTTTGTCTCTGGACTGCGTCATGAAAACCTTGGATGGCGTGATGCGTGAAAGAAGATCTGATGCTGGAAACCCCCGGTTGCTGGCAGGCACCTCAATTACTGCCAACGTCACGTCTCTACAATGGACGCCTCAAATGCACTTTTGGGTATGGCCCAAATTAGTGCACTCAACTCGTACACGCGGACTATGGCGTTCACTGTTTTGTAAACGCTGTCTTGATGCGCTTTTAATTTGTAGGTAGCAATTATTTACTGTAGGCTTCACGCCGCTTCTATGTATTTCGCCTTACGGCGAACAGGAGTTGCAGGAATGTGCAGCCTCCAGCTGAGGCTTTACTTAGAAATGCCAGCGAAAGCTACTTCGTACTTGAAAATTCCCTCGTCCCGCGAATGTACTCCGAAGTCGCATTTAAACGCACCCACGAAATCAAGATTCACAATTCGCTGGACGAACTTTTGATTCTATTAAAATATATTGGTTACATCTAAGTATCAATATACACATATAGATACAAGTCGGCTATATCTTTAAATATGAGAATGAACTCTACATGCAAGGGATACCAAAATCCCTTTTCAGTGTATGAATTTAATTAAAATTAAGATATTTTTATAAAGTAAATATACATATAAGTGTCATCAAGCAGGTCACATTTTAAAATTTCTGAAATTATATGTCACGAATTAGTGGATGGCGGACTTGAAAGTGTAGCTGTCCTTTGCGTTGATCAATGTTGATCGATATTAGGGTATCTCCATTGAGCATGATGACTGTTGCCAGAGTATATCAGAGGACGGGTGGTCATTTGATGTAGATGGTTTTATCATATTAGGGTTGTAGTTATGTTTAATGTGCCAGCAGATCCAGTTAAATTTAGTTAGTCTGGCAGCCAATCGTTGTAGCCTTTAGATTTACCCAGAGTACACCTACGTGGTTGAGATCTGGACTCTCTATCCCTGTATAGTACTACATATTGAAGGGCCGAACCCTATACTGTGAAGCGCATGAAAGTATTTGAGATGAAGTGAGTAACAATTGATGATATATTGAATCTTGTCCTGAATAGGATGGAAAAATATGGAATTATTTTGTCAATTTAAAATGGGACATATTGGTTTCTGAGCTGATTACACAAAATTTTAGGCAAAGAAACAGTACGCAGAACAGGTGTGACGATTACCAATATGACGTCAAAGACGAAAAAAACTTTATTGATAAGCAAAATACGAAAGTCCTTTGATAACTAAATATAAATGTAAATTGGGTTACTTTTAAGTGTAAATACTCCCGGAATTCAAATATCTTTCATTCTAGCTGCATCTGCATTTAAATTCAGTATATAAATTTTAGCTCTTGTTTCATTAATGAGTGAAAATAGCCCGAAGGAGTTGCAATCTAGGTAATAACTGAAATCCAATTTTCCATCCTGACGTATTAAAATAATGTCATGCAATCGTTCGTGCTACGATTCCAAACGCGTGGCGCCAAATGAACGTTAAATTTTTTAATGCGAAAATAGCAGCCATTGCTAGACTCGCTAGGGAGCGAAATTTATTTACGCTTTAGATAAAAATATAGTCGGCAAATAAATTCTAATTCCTACGACGGTACCATAAACTATTTACACTAGCAACGTTGTCTTCGGCATCCGCCTTGAGCATTTATTTGATCCGATCAGAGTAGGCGGCGAATTTCTCCATTCAGTGGGAAATGGAGTCGTGAAAATAGATTTCCATTGAACTTCAAATACTTAGTTTTAATCCTACTCTCGCCTGGGTTACGATTCCTTGCATTAGTTAGATTCTTTCCGAAAAGGTTACCTTAATTTGGTTTTTACACTATCAATATATGGTTTAAATCAGAATTAAGGTGCGATTAATGGTTATGCTCTCTCTCTCTCTCCATCCGTAACTTATTTGCTCAACAACTGGATCATCGGTTCTTTAGTTCAATATTGTTCATTCATTGGCTGATTAATTTCTGGTAGGCCTTTCCAAATTATTTAGCATTTAATTTGAAAAGTGTTCGAGCTTTGCAACATCGGCAACAGGCATAAAACATAATCTGCGTGTTGAAAGTTTTCGCTTTTGTATATCCATAACCAGTACGTTTTATGATTTCAAATTTGTTAGAGTTTAGAGCTTTAAGCTTTTAACGTTCCATTATTAATCTGTTTGCTAACCTAAGTCGAGAAAAATAGCAAATCAATAGAAAACATTGGTTGGTTAGAAGAAAGTACATTTTTCCTACATCATAAAGAATTTAAACAAAATAAAGTTGCTATTTAGGCTTCGGCAACTGTTTGATACTAGAACCCGTACTTCATCTTTTTGATGTCATGCTGATACTCGTGCGGCAAGAGAACTATTCTGTTTATTTCCAACTTGGAATTATTTTCAACATTGAAGTTTAACAGTTTTGCATATACGAGATGCCGGCAGAGTTAATTATAATTTACAATTTGTGCACCACTAAATTCCGGTGTCCACAAGGCAAAGCTGAAGCTACTCTTGAAACAAGGAATACTAAATATCAGCCTTCTACCAAATATTCTGTAGCTATTTGCAGAAGCACCATTTAAGAAATTGTGCAAGATTTTTCAAAATAATGTATTTAACTTAAGAGGTATAATGTAATATGTTGTAAAATAGTACGGATAGGTAGGTGTTAACATTTCCATTTATAAATAGCTGACACTTGACAGATTCTTTTTAGAGAATGGATTTGAGCACATAATAATTTATTCTATGTATTTATATCGGTGCTTAGTCGACCTTTTGATATCTTTTCTCTAAATCAACGTCCTAACTTCTAGTATTCAAAACAACTAATCCGAACAGGATGCCGGAGAGGGGTCATGAGCATGAAAAATGCTTAATAAATTCACCTACTTTTTATGAGCGATAACAATCAAATAGATAAATGCGCAAGGTTCAGCAACTTCCCGAAATACGCTCCGCCCAAGAACACATTTATTTGAAATGATGGCTTTAATACGCTGAAAGACATTACTCAGACCAGGTTCATGAACGCAGAAATAAAACTATTAACGTATCTAACGGGTGTTCATAAACAGTCGTCTTCCCAGTTGCTTTGAAAAACAAAATGTTATGTCTTTTATTAATTCGTGCAACACAATGAAACGTCATTGAGTACTGTCATAGCGCATTTTTTCTCAATTTTAATAGACATACGTTTCTGAACTCAAAACCTACTGGGATGACGACTGTTTATGAACACCCGTTATTTATTATGACAGGCTAGACGCACGAATAGTATACGGGCCGTGCAGGTAAAAATATTTGGATTAATAAGGGCGCGCGGAATTAATCGAGCGAAGTAGTACAAAGGCCCTGAATAATGAAGCATGAAATGGTATTAAACACACTACAAATTAAGGTTACTCGCGGATACGATCGTCGACGAGGTCACCTCGAACGTAAGGCATTTATAAAAAATAAAGCTATTTATCGTTTACAATACAAATTTTTTGTCGAATCTCCGAATAGCGCACGACTACACACAAGTGCATAGATCAAAGAACGAAAGAAAAGAGAGGAAAAGGAAAGGACGAAGTTTTGAAATAAAGTCGACATAGCATTAGACCACGCAGATCGTGGGCGTCCAGCAGAGTTCTTACTTACAGAAAGCGGCCATATGCTGCGGCAAACAGATGGGAGGCGTGACCACGCGGAATTAAGCAAAACGAATGCGCCCCATAATCGCCGAATTTCTTCGGGGGTCAAAATCCGCTCATAAAGCGTTAGCCAAAGGAAAACCTCGAACAAACATGTCCCATAGCTGCGAAAATAAAATTGAGATTGCTCGAAATGTCCGAAAAGGAAATGAAGGCCGTCACATAGCCCCACTCTAAAGCTGAGTTCGGAACGTTTTAGAAAGACAAGGGTGCCAACCCGAAATCGTTGGAAACTGTTTAGGTAACCTGAAGTAGCCGACGGCGTTCTATGTTGCCGAGCCTAGGGCAACAGAAGATAAAATTCCAAATGACACTTTCGAATAGTAACAAATGTTACATCAGCCATCTCGGTTTTACACATTTTAACTTCTGATTTTTATCAAAACGAAATTATCGAATTGTTTTGCAACATGCGATCTCTCTTTTTTTATAATTGGTTCTATTTGATTGCACCCTTGCTGTTTATTTAATATTAACTCTGATAATGGGGTTGCAACTTATTTGTATGCTATATTATTATTTATATATTCTACTGCCAACCCAAAATGTCTTTCAATTTCTACTCGCTCCCTTTTGTTCAGTACATTTTCTGTACCTGTTCAGTCTTATCCTCTATAGTTCGTAAGTGGTTATGTAGTTGTCTAAATTTTTGGTGTTGAAGTAATTGTTGCTGCGAAATTGATTTTTCTCGTCATTTTACCATGATGTTTATCTTGTTTTCATATTATTTCTAAATCTTCCACACACTACTCCAGCACTTTTTACTAATGTTGTAATAATATTTCAATGTCTATCATGCGGCTCTACTAAAACAGATGAGATATACAGAGTATACCCCCCCCCCCCCCAATCCTGGAGGTTTCTAAATAGGCAGCACATCTTACACTCCAGAATCTGACAGCTGAAAATCTCAGCAGATAGTTAAAAGTTTTCTGCTTTTGGCCTTCATTATTTTGTATGCCACGTCTAATGATTCAGTTCCTCCGAAGGGACTTTCATCACGCAATTAATGTTGTGGGCGGCCACTGATTTAGGTAAAGTATGCCACGGCGAGGTGTAATTGCCGCTAATTTCGCTTAATGCGGTGCGATGATTTATTCCTTTAACAAAAAGGCGTAGCAGGGCGCGAAATTACCGTCTGCATGTGTCATGCGAGGAATTAGGAAACGAAACGTGCCGAAAAGCCAGTTTGCGTGCAATTTTATTTGGGACGGGAGTTGTTGAACTGCTAATAAAAATAGGCAGACGGACATAAAGTTTCTGGGTAATTGGCAGGGGACATTATTTAGCAGGTGTTTAATGGGGCAATGAATTGGGAATGTGCAAGGGTGGGCAGTAAACTCCAGTTTCCTATAGCCCGGTCGAAATTACTTGGTGAAGTACATTTAAAATTGATTCCTTAATTAATCGAAGCTTCTGATCGAATTTATTTTAATTATTTACTCTTAATTTATAATTATTGTTAACAATACCATTCATTGTTTGCACAGATTCTCAAAAATGTTGCTCAAGGAAATTAAAACTTTTCGCCGAAGCAGAATTAAATAGGAAAACATTTAAGCTGTCGATCGCACTCTTACGACAATATATTGGCTAACATGTTACTGAAATTATGAAATGATTTATAGAAAATGCGTAGAAAGGTAGCAGCAGACCAAAGGAAAAAACTGCTGAAGTAATATCGTATAGACAACACGAGGCACACTGTAAAACTATTTATGGGAAAGTTTAGCCAACAACTAAATTTAAGATATTATCATCCTGATAGGTTATGTCCTATGGTATCTATCAAGATTATTTCTCAGCTTCTGCAATTTTATTTGAAGATCAGAAAATACTTTGGATGAGATCAGTCGCTTTGTGTTTTGTCGATTTTCATTGTGGATACCGATAATAGACGTTAAGCGGTTACATAAGTACACCGTCAGAGTGGTGTAGTGCCACATTAACTGACTGCTGAGCCTGATATCATGAGATATCTATCAATTGCCGCCTTTAAATATGAAATGTCACATCGAAATAACGGTTCCATGCCAATAGTGTGCGGAAGTATCGATAAAGCGCTTGCATCGTCTCATCTGATAGTTATGTAAACTCCCAATGTGAGAATTTGTGTAACAAAAATACCGATTAATTTTTGTAAAACTGCACTTCATTCACTTAAAATTAGATATTAGGTAGTGGTTTCAAGAGAACTACTAGTCGCATTATTTTTGCGTGAAAACGTTAATTTAGATTATTCTCTGAATCAATTCTAGAATTTTTGCATTATTTATTAACGATCGACTGGTTAATAAAGCGTTACGTCGACGGAAGTTACCGAACTTAACTAGTTTCGATCCGTGATATGGCATGTCCACAAAGTTGAAACATTATCTGTAAAGTCGTTTAAAAGGTGTAATTGAATCAAACTATACCCACTTACGTTGTTAATTAAAAAATTTGTTGCCTCGGTATACGGAGACACTCACAACATAGCTGGAAAATATTCTGTGGCTGGATCAACAATGTTGTAAGTGCAGTTTTATAACTCATCTTGGCTCGCAGTTCGGGAAGGTAGCTAGCCTATCCCGTTGAATTAGTAGAAAAAATGCTTTTTCGCAAGGGTGACGACTACTAAATATATTAGTGTGGTGGTTGGAGAGCGTTTGATGTAAACGTTTTTCGGGTGTGAGGTTTGAAGTTTTGAACTCACTACCTGCTGACTAGAAACGCAAATGCTTTACCAGGTGGGCACACGTTTTCCGAAATAGGTCACATACGGGCGAGAATGGATCCGTGGCTGTAGTATCAGATAAAAGTACCTACAGAGCATCTAAAAAAGTTGTATAACAGTAGAGCTTATCATCCTAAAGAAGATCAGGGAAAACAAAATAGTGGCCTACCTTATAACGGCCAACCAACCATCCGTAAATAGAAATTAATCAAATTTTTGTAGGGATCCTGTAGATTGCTGTAAGCTGGGAATAAATTGTGTGATTCTAATTTTATGTGCCCCTTTCGATAATCAGGCACTTGAGGAATTCAAAAAATAAAGTATGAGCAACACTATTTGTTATATAAAACTGTTTTACGACACCTCGGGGTACGAGAGTGCCACCAAACTTACCATGTCCGGGAAACGTCACCACTTGCCCTGGGATTCTCGAGAACAGACTAATAGCCACGGCTGAATACGCTTAGGGAGATGAGCGTGGTCCTACGAACGGGACGCCTTAGGGACAAGTGTGACGACATGTAAGGATGCTACAAAATAATAGGGCACCACGGGATTCGGACTTCGAACCCACGTCTGACTGAACCCCGAAAGCCAAACGGGGTAGAGTATGGGTGCAACTTTGGGACTCCTTGGAACCGGCAGCTGGAGCGCTCGAACCCACCTTGACGCTTACAAATTTGTCCAGGATTCGCCTTACATTAATCTTACACCAGGCGCCAATCGGGCGACGACGCTACAGCTTGCTTACACTGAAAATCAACAGGCAACACAAAGAAAAAATACAGCGGAAACGTTTGACAACTGGGTCTATTGTCCTTCAAACACACTTATTTTACGGTATACAAATAAAGTACACAAATACGGTACACAAATATTGGTTAGTACGCAAAGCGTAACGAAGATGGGGGGTGTTAACACAACCGTTAGTTAAGGCACTAAGATAAATGGCACTCAAATAAAATGTGCTGGCATAAGGCCGTGTATATTGAAATGGTGTACGCACTGCTTAGTGCATAAAGGGAAAATGTTAATTAGCGCACGGGAGGCTTACCACTAGTACAATACCTCTCACATGGCTTCACCTGTGGCGCCGTAGCGACGTCCAGCAGGCGGCTTGTGCCCCAAAGTCGACGAAACGAAGCGGGTAGCTCTGACAGACTCGAAGCGGGGCCGAAGATAGTGCTGCCCCTCATGGGTCCCAAACAGGAGTCAAGGATGCGACCAGATGCGACCAGAGTCGCACGTAAACTCGACCAGGGGTAAACACTCTGGAAGTAATCCCCACACTCACAGGGGTTGATATCACGATGGCCCATAACAGTAGAAGCGCCTGGCACAACGCGGAGGAATCAACACCGTCCACCCGACTCTCTTCAAGCCTCAGAACACACTCTCAAACAAACACGCCACGCTACCCAGCCCTGCCAAGGCGGGAAGGGCGGGAAGCGTGTCTCGTCTCGCACGCACACGTGCAACCATCGACAAAGCGACACAGTTTACGGACTCGCTTGCACTCACAGGCTATACAGCTCACGGAATATTCTAGAACAGCGTCTGTGTACTAAATCGATATTGGAACCTAGCATGCCAACGAATATAAGCAAAGTTATGAAATAAGCGACTTTCAGATTCTACGGCGGCGGACACAGCGGCATAACGCTATAAACCATTAAATGCAACGGAAAAATATGAAAAAAAAAACTATATACAAGCGGGGTCGCAATCTTAGAAAAATACTCTAATAGCCGTACAATGTCAAAATAACAAGTAAACCAATACATGATACTAACTTCATTTACTGTTGTTGAGCCCCCAGGTCCTCTGGAATGCTTACATATAGCGTTGAAGGTTATGCCCTAAACCGCACATAGAGGGCTAGATTTGAAATGAGCTTATCATGGCTAATCAGGTGCAGGTCATGAACTTAATGTGGAGCAGCAAAAACCTTCCGCATCACACTTAGGATTAAAATGGGGCTTCCAAACTTACGGCTATAGAAAATGCTCAACATAGAATCACAAACGTCTTGAATACGGTACGGAGAAAGCTTCAAACGACTTATATTAGATGATTGAGCCGCGTGCAAAATAAAGGAGACATCAGAGTGCTCCCCGTAGAATCGGCCAAGAATTGACGCCAAAGAACTACCAAACAACATAATCCCGCTGTCATCAACGAGGTGAATTTCATTAAGACGACATGCCGCAGATACTTGGGCAATTCTAGCAGAATCTAACTATTTCCTACCATGGCACCAAAGGAAAGAAAGCGCAGAACGAAGTCCAGCTATTATCGCACCGATAGAAACCAAAATGCTGACGTGGAGCGCGTGAAATTCAAATAATGCATCACAGACGCCGGAATAACATAGACTGTACGCATAGACCTGCAAAGTTATTAGAGCGCATTCTGAACGTAAGAAACAATTTAGAAAAAACACATATAGTTATATATTCCATTCATGTCGCTGCCCGTTAGCACCTGCTTCATAACCGAAATACAGTAATTTCTAGTGTTAGTTTTCTATATTTCTTAAAAAATACTGTCAGTATGCAATAGAAATTCCCGAGAGATGATTTTCTTGTCTTTAGTGAAAAATTCTGGAAAATATAGGCGTCAGACACTGAAGGTAATCCTAATTCGTTTTCCAGTGATTATAAATCTGAAAAATCTGCTGTATTCGAAGCATGAAATAATATAATATTAAAAATAAATAAAAATTCCGCGACGCTGCTTGTCTGTCATTAGTCGTGCCTACTAAACAAAATAGAATACAAAATTGGTAATATTGCCGTACATATTCAATCAACCAATAGCACGAAACTATTTATTTTAGTTTCTGTAGAGATAATTAAATTCAGGTAATAATTCTACACTTGTACGGTTTGAGAGAAAACTTACTCACGTACAAAATTTCAGCGCTAATTTGTGCCACTTGAACGTGAAAAATCTTGATTTCACGAAGATGGAAGTATATACGGTAATATTCTTACCGTATATCTTTTTGCTAATCATTCATGCAATTTGCAATATCATTCCCGAGTTTGAAAAGAAATAATATTCTATGTATTGGGGATATTTTAAGTGAGTATACAATAAAAGTTACCGAGAAACATTATCGTTGTTAGTTAAACATGCTAGGAAATATAGGTGTACAAGGTACCTACACATCGCCAAGCGCGATTAGAAAACGTCGCTTTGGCCCTCACGCCAACGTTTGACATCAGATACGGCGCAGTAAGAAGAAGATAGGTGTGGTATAAGGGTTTATGCTGACGAATGCACAGACGCTAACGTTTGATGTGGTACAAACTTAATTGTATGAACAATTTTCGCTGAAAGGCCGTGAACTCCACATTTATATTTCTATGCCCAGATAAAACCCATTACGTAACTATAGCGCGAATTATTAATCACCTTCTTTGTAAATACTACTTAAAGGAAAAAATTGGTAGGTAAAGCATGTGGCTTGGTGGAAGTAAATGGAGTTTGACTATTCTACTTAATAGGTAGAGAAAGTAACATCACGTATAGCCTGCATAAATCACCATGCGAGAGGCTTGCAGAAGCACGGCAGGCGAGCATAAAAGTAAAAACTTTAGAAGCTATGGAGATTAAACTAGAGGTGAACTAATTTTAGATGTTATTGTAGACGCAATTGGACGAATAGTGTCGTAAACTGACTGATTAGCGTAGCGAGTGACAAACTACATCCGCAACTTTACGTAAAAAGCACGCGATTTAAAATTCGGACCTACACAACATTACACTCATCTCTTTGGGACAACAAAATATCAGCTGCCCAAGAATTGCGGCATTTTATAGACCGCCCGGATAATAAAATCCTGGGGTGGCGCAAGCCGTCCAAACAATAGTGACATAACACTTTGCGCGGAGACATGCTACTCCAGCAGAAACGTAATAAAACAAATTCCGGTGCAATGGCTAAGAAACGGGGTACAATGGTTAAATTGTATTTTCGAGAAAAAGAAGAGTATATCTGGCTACCGGAAAGCTATAAACAACGTTCCACTTACGCAACTGGGAAAGCTAAATAAACGAACACGGAAGCCAGCATGTTATACAGACCTATTCCAGTCATTCCGTTTACAACCTCCACCATTCCGTGTCTGTATATTGCCTGGCTCGTGTCGAACTCGCTTCACTTTTAATCCGTTCGTTAACATAGCCTGTCGAAATATCAAGACGAGTTAACCGTTAGCCTATAATTTTGTTTTAATCGCGCACTGTATATGTGTATTTTTTTATATCTTGCTACATAGTGTTATTATCAACGCCCCCATGGAGCAGCACCCAAAGGTGAAATAAAATGTTTTTGAATATAAACTGCTTTGTTGTATATTTATGCAGATTATTTAAGTATAAGTATTGTAGATATTTTACAGTTTTTTATATCTAAAAATCGCAGCTCTACAAATAAGAGTATCAGTATAATTACATCTATTTGAAACAAAGACATAGACAATAGTAATTAAAAAAATTAAGTATTTTTATTCGCAAACTAAGTTCGTTATATCCATAAACTAGGGCAGTCACTGGTAAGAGTAAAGTCGTGTGCACAGATTATTCATAGAGTACTACTAATTTTGACACTGATAAGCCATATTTGGAATTTGATATTATCAATAAGGATACCGACAACAAAATCCCTTAAGTGTGCCTGAATGTTGTAATAATTTTGATACAGTAAATACTGCATCTTCGCTAGTAAATTGAATGGTTTAATGGAGTAAAGTAAGAGTATTTTGTCAATCTAAGAGTAACACATGATTTACAGAATTAAACAAATACGTAGCAAAAACACATTAAAATACGGAATAATTATCAAGCAACGTGGGAATACTGAGTGGATTTACACTAACAAAATCTGGAAAACGGTTTGTGTGTAATTCTTACTTGAAAGTGTTCTGAAGGCAGTACACAAATATAGTAGAAACGTTATTTTAATCATATGCTCTATACTCAAATACTCGATAAAATTGAAGCACATTTTTTGTTTAAAAGTTAGATACTTATTTTTTAATTGAAATGTTTTAGTTTAAAACTGTCTTGTTATTGGGATAGATTCAGTGTCATCGTGTTGTCTCACGTTTTACAGCTTAGAAATAGTTTAAGTTAAAATTCTAAAATATAGTGCAGGATTAGACTACCACATTAATTTCGAGTTTGATATGATTTGTGAAGAGAGCTTTTTTGCTATATTTTATTATTTATAACTAATCAACTGTTGTGAATGTCACCTAACCCTCTCATCACATTTACTCAACACGGTTTCTCTCCATAATTAAATCTACAGAATATTTCAGGTAGCTACGGTGGCTAAGTGCACGAGTTCTAATTGCAGGATCAAATTGTGTGAATAATTATTCGGGTGGAGAATAAATTCGGTTAGTTGTGTCTGACGGCCGAGTACTAACTCAAACATAGCTCATAACGTGTATGTAATTAACCGGAAGGTTTACTCAGGAAATTCGCAGCCTGACATGCGAGTTTCTATTATTTCAGTAAACCCACATTAAAAATTTAATTACGATACCTTAGGCACAACCGAGTGCACCACAGTGCTGGGATTCCAATTATTTAATTAAAGTCGCT
>CALNHX010007698.1:0-70508 GCA_940337035.1 Agriotes lineatus | reverse complement strand
CGTTAGCGACATATGGGACATCTAGGACGTCTGGGACGTTCGGGACATATGGGACATCTAGGACGTCTGGGACGTTAGGGAAATATGGGACATCTGGGACGTCTGGGACGTTAGGGACATATGAGACATCAGGGACGCTTGGGACGCTAGAGACATATGGAACATCTGGGACCCCTGGGACGTTAGGGATATATAGGACATCTAGGACGTCTGGGACGTTAGGGACATATGGGACATCTGGGAGGTTGGGGACGTTAAAGACATATAGGACATCTAGGACGTCTGGGACGTTAGGAACATATGTGACATTTGAGACGTCTGGGACGTTAAGGATACATGGGACATCTAGGATGTCTGGGACGTTAGGGACATAAGGGACATCCGGGACGTCTGAGACGTTAGGGACATATAGGACATCTGGAACGTCTGGAACGTTAGGGACATATGGGACATCTGGGACGTCTGGGACGTTAGAGACATATGGGTAATCTAGGACGTCTGGGACGGTAGGAACATATGGAACATTTAGGACGTCTGGGGCGTTAGGGACATATGGGACATCTAGGACGTCTGGGACGTCTGGGACGTTAGAGACATATGGAACATCTGGGACCCCTGGGACGTTAGGGATATATAGGACATCTAGGACGTCTGGGACGTTAGGGACATATGGGACATCTGGGAGGTTGGGGACGTTAAAGACATATGGGACATCTAAGACGTCTGGGACGTTAGGGACATATGGAACATCTGGGACTCCTGGGACGTTAGGGATATATAGGACATCTAGGACGTCTGGGACGTTAGGGACATATGGGACATCTGGGACGTTTGGGACGTTAGAAACATTTAGGACATCTAGGACGTCTGGACGTTAAGGACATATGTGACAATTGAGACGTCTTGGACGTTAGGGACACATGGGACATCTGGGATGTCTGGGACGTTAGGGACATATAGGACGTCTAAGACGTCTGGGACGTTAGGGATATATGGAACATCTGGGATGTCTGGGACGTTAGGGTCATAAGGGAATCCGGGACGTCTGAGACGTTAGGGACATATAGGACGTCTAAGACGTCTGGGACGTTAGGGATATATGGGACATCTAGGACTTCTGGGACGTCTGGGAAGTTAAGGACATATGGGACATCTAAGACGCCTGGGACGTTAGGGACATATGGGACACATGGGACGACTGGGACGTCTGGGACATCTGGGACAAATAGGACGTTAGAGACAAATTGGACATCTGAGACGTCTAAGACGTTAGGGACATATAGGACATCTAGGACGTCTGGGACGTAAGGGACATATGGGACATCTAGGACATCTGAGACGTCTGCGACGTTTCGAAAGACTGGGACATCTGGGACGTCTGGGACGTCTGGGACGTTAGGGAAATATGGAACATCTAGGACTTCTGGGACGTTAGGGACATATAGGACAAATGCGACATCTGGGACGTATGAGACGTTAGGGACATATGAGGCATCTGGGACGTCTGCGACGTTAGGGACATATGGGACATCTAGGACGTCTGGGACGTTTGGGACATATGGGGCATAAGGCACAACTGGGACGTCTGGGACGTTTGGGGCATATGCTACATTAGGACGTCTGGGACGTTAGAGACATATGAAGCATTTATGACGTCTGGGACGTCTGGGACGTTAGGGACCTATGGGACATCCAGGACGCCTAGGACGTTAAAGACATATGGGACATCTGGGACGTCTGGGACGTCAGGGACATATGGGACATTTGGGACGTTAGGGACATATAGGACATCTAGGACGTCTGGGACGTTAGAGACATATGAGACATCTAGGACGTCTGGGACGTCTGGGACGTTAGGGACATATGGGACATCCAGGACGCCTAGGACGTTAAAGACATATGGCACATCTAGGACGTCTGGGACGTTAGGGACATATGTGACATCTGGGACGTTAGGGACATATAGGTAATCTAGGACGTTTTGGACGTTAGAGACATATGGGACATCTAGAACGTCTGGGACGTCTGGGACGTTAGGGACATATAGGACATCTAGGACGTCTGGGACGTTAGAGACATATGGGACATCTAGGACGTCTGGGACGTTAGAAACATATGGGACATCTGGTACGTATGGGACGTTGAGGACATATGGGACATCTTCAACGTCTGGGACGTTAGGGACATATAGGACATCTAGGACGTCTGGGACGTTAGGGATATATGGGACATCTAGGACGTCTGGGACGTCTGGGACGTTAGGGACATATGTGACATCTGGTACGTATGAGACGTTAAGGGCATATGGAACATCTGGGACGTCTGGGACGTTAGGGACATATAGGACATCTAGGACGTCTGGGACGTTAGGGATATATGGGACATCTAGGACATCTGAGACGTCTGCGACGTTGGGGAGTCTGGGATATCTGGGACGTCTGGGACGTCTGGGACGTTAGGGACATATGGGACATCTGGGACGCCTGGGACGTTAGGGATATATAGGACATCTTGGAAGTCTGGGACGTTAGGGACATATGGGACAAATGGGACATCTGGGACGTATGGGACGTTAGGGACATATGGAAAATCTGGACGACTGAGATATTAGGGACATATGGGACATTTAGGACGTCTGAGACGTTAGGGACATATGGGACTTCTAAGACGACTTATACGTTAGGGATATATGGGACATCTAGGACGTCTGGGACGTCAAGGACGTTAGGGACATATGAAACATCTAGGACGTCTGGGACGTTACGGACATATGGGACTTCTATGACGTCTGGGACGTTAGGGACATATGGGACATCTAGGACGTCTGGGACGTCTGGGACGTTAGGGACATATAGGACATCTAGGACGTCTGGGACGTTAGAGACATATGGGACATCTAGGACGTCTGGGACGTCTGGGACGTTAGGGACATATGGGAAATCTGGTACGTATGGGACGTTAAGGACATATGGGACATCTGGGACGTCTGGGACGTTAGGGACATATAGGACATCTAGGACGTCTGGGACGTTAGGAACATATGGGCCATCTAAGACGTCTGGGACGTCTGGGACGTTAGGGACATATGGGAAATCTGGTACGTATGGGACGTTAAGGACATATGGAACATCTGGGACGTCTGGGACGTTAGGGACATATAGGACATCTAGGACGTCTGGGACGTTAGAGATATATAAGACATCTAGGACATCTGTGACGTCTGCGACGTTTGGAAAGTCTGGGATATCTGGGACGTCTGGGACGTCTGGGACGTTAGGAAAATATGGAACATCTGGGACGCCTGGGACGTTAGGGATATATAGGACATCTAGGACTTCTGGGACGTTAGGGACATATAGGACAATAGCGACATCTGAGACGTATGAGACGTTAGGGACATATGAGACATCTGGGACGTCTGCGACGTTAGGGACATATTGGACATCTAGGACGTCTGGACGTTTGGGACATATGGGGCATAAGGCACAACTAAGACGTCTGAGACGTTTGGGGCATATGGGACATCTGGGACGTCTGGGACGTTAGAGACATATGAAGCATTTATGACGTCTGGGACGTCTGGGACGTTAGGGACATATGGGACATCCAGGACGCCTAGGACGTTAAAGACATATGGGACATCTGGGACGTGTGGGACGTTAAGGACATATGGGACATCTGGAACGTTAGGGACATATATAGGACATCTAGGACGTCTGGGACGTTAGAGACATATGGGACATTTAGGACGACTAGGACGTCTGGGACGTTAGGGACATATGGGACATCTAGGACGCCTGGGACGTTAGGGACATATGGGACATCCAGGATGCCTAGGGCGGTAAAGACATATGGGACACCTGGGACGTCTGGGACGTTAGGGACATATGGGACATCTGGGACGTTAGGGACATATAGGACATCTAGGACGTCTGGGACGTTAGAGACATATGGGACATCTAGGACGTCTGGGACGTTAGGGACATACGGGACATCTAGGACGCTTGGGACGTTGGGGACATATGGGACATCCAGCACGCCTAGGACGTTAAAGACATATGGCACATCTAGGACGTCTGGGACGTTAGGGACATATGTGACATCTGGGACGTTAGGGACATATAGGTAATCTAGGACGTTTTGGACGTTAGAGACATATGGGACATCTAGAACGTCTGGGACGTCTGGGACGTTAGGGACATATAGGACATCTATGACGTCTGGGACGTTAGAGACATATGGGACATCTAGGACGTCTGGGACGTTAGAAACATATGGGACATCTGGTACGTATGGGACGTTAAGGACATATGGGACATCTTCAACGTCTGGGACGTTAGGGACATATAGGACATCTAGGACGTCTGGGACGTTAGGGATATATGGGACATCTAGGACGTCTGGGACGTCTGGGACGTTAGGGACATATGTGACATCTGGGACGCCTGGGACGTTAGGGATATATAGGACATCTTGGACGTCTGGGACGTTAGGGACATATGGGACAAATGGGACATCTGGGACGTATGGGACGTTAGGGACATATGGAAAATCTGGGACGACTGAGATATTAGGGACATATGGGACATTTAGGACGTCTGAGACGTTAGGGACATATGGGACTTCTAAGACGACTTAGACGTTAGGGATATATGGGACATCTAGGACGTCTGGGACGTCAAGGACGTTAGGGACGTATGAAACATCTAGGACGTCTGGGACGTTACGGACATATGGGACTTCTATGACGTCTGGGACGTTAGGGACATATGGGACATCTAGGACGTCTGGGACGTCTGGGACGTTAGGGACATATAGGACATCTAGGACGTCTGGGACGTTAGAGACATATGGGACATCTAGGACGTCTGGGACGTCTGGGACGTTAGGGACATATGGGACATCTGGTACGTATGGGACGTTAAGGACATATGGGACATCTGGGACGTCTGGGACGTTAGGGACATATAGGACATCTAGGACGTCTGGGACGTTAGGAATATATGGGCCATCTAAGACGTCTGGGACGTCTGGGACGTTAGGGACATATGGGAAATCTGGTACGTATGGACGTTAAGGACATATGGAACATCTGGGACGTCTGGGACGTTAGGGACATATAGGACATCTAGGACGTCTGGGACGTTAGAGATATATAAGACATCTAGGACATCTGTGACGTCTGCGACATTTGGAAAGTCTGGGATATCTGGGACGTCTGGGACGTCTGGGACGTTAGGAAAATATGGAACATCTGGGACGCCTGGGACGTTAGGGATATATAGGACATCTAGGGCTTCTGGGACGTTAGGGACATATAGGACAATAGCGACATCTGAGACGTATGAGACGTTAGGGACATATGAGACATCTGGGACGTCTGCGACGTTAGGGACATATTGGACATCTAGGACGTCTGGTACGTTTGGGACATATGGGGCATAAGGCACAACTAAGACGTCTGAGACGTTTGGGGCATATGGGACATCTGGGACGTCTGGGACGTTAGAGACATATGAAGCATTTATGACGTCTGGGACGTCTGGGACGTTAGGGACATATGGGACATCCAGGACGCCTAGGACGTTAAAGACATATGGGACATCTGGGACGTGTGGGACGTTAAGGACATATGGGACATCTGGAACGTTAGGGACATATATAGGACATCTAGGACGTCTGGGACGTTAGAGACATATGGGACATTTAGGACGACTAGGACGTCTGGGACGTTAGGGACATATGGGACATCTAGGACGCCTGGGACGTTAGGGACATATGGGACATCCAGGATGCCTAGGGCGGTAAAGACATATGGGACACCTGGGACGTCTGGGACGTTAGGGACATATGGGACATCTGGGACGTTAGGGACATATAGGACATCTAGGACGTCTGGGACGTTAGAGACATATGGGACATCTAGGACGTCTGGGACGTCTGGGACGTTAGGGACATATAGGACATCTAGGACGTCTGGGACGTTAGAGACATATGAGACATCTATTACGTCTGGGACGTATGGGACGTTAGGGACATATGGGACATCTGGTACGTATGGGACGTTAAGGAAATTTGGAACACCTGGGACGTCTGGGACGTTAGGGATATATGGAACGTCTGGGACGTTAGGGACATATGGGACATCTGGGACGCCTGGGACGTTAGGGATATATAGGACATCTTAGACGTCTGGGACGTTAGGAACATATGGGACAAATGTGACATCTGGGACGTATGGAACGGTAGGGACATATGGAAGATCTGGGACGTCTGATATATTAGGGACATATGGGACATATAGGACGTCTGAGACGTTAGGGACATGTGGGACTTCTAAGACGTCTTAGACGTTAGGGATATATGGGACATCTAGAACGTCTGGGACGTCAAGGACGTTAGGGACATATGGAATATCTAGGACGTCTAAGACGTTACGGACATATGGGGCTTCTATGACGTCTGGGACGTTAGGGACATATGTGACAGCTGGGACGTCTGTAACGTTAGAGACATCTGGAACGTCTGGGACGTTAAAGACATATGGGACATCTAGGACGTCTGGGAAGTTAGGGACATATGGGACATCTGGGACGTCTGGGACGTTAGGGACGTATGAGACATCAGGAACGCCTGGGACGTTAGTGACATATGGGACATCTAGGACGTCTGGGACGTTAGGGACATATGAAACAACCCGGACGTCTGGGACGTTAGGGACATATGAGACATCTGGGACGTCTGGCACGTTAGAGACATATGGGACATCTAGGACATCTGGGACGTTAGGGACATATGAAACAACCCGGACGTCTGGGACGTTAGGGACATATGAGACATCTGGGACGTCTGGCACGTTAGAGACATATGGGACATCTAGGACATCTGAGACGTCTGCTACGTTTGGAAAGTCTCGGATATCTGGGACGTCTGGGATCTGGTACGTTTGGGACTTATGAGACATCTGGAACGTCTGGGACGTTAGAGACATATGGGACATCTAGGACGTCTGGGACGTTAGGGACATATGGGACATCTGGGACGTCTGGGACGTTAGAAACATATGGCACATCTAGGACGTCTGGGACGTTAGGGACATATGAAACAACTCGGACGTATGAGACGTTATCGACATATGAGACATATGGGACATCTGGGACGTCTGGGACGTTCGGGACATATGGGACATCTAGGACGTCTGGGACGTTAGGGACATATGGGACATCTGGGACGTCTGGGACGTTAGGGACATATGAGACATCAGGGACGCCTGGGACGTTAGAGACATATGAAACATCTGGGACCCCTGGGACGTTAGGGATATATAGGACATCTAGGACGTCTGGGACGTTAGGGACATATGGGACATCTGGGACGTTTGAGACGTTAGAGACATATAGGACATCTAGGACGTCTGGGACGTTAGGGACATATGTGACATTTGAGACGTCTGGGACGTTAGGGACACATGGGACATTTAGGATGTCTGGGACGTTAGGGACATAAGGGATATCCGGGACGTCTGAGACGTTAGGGACATATAGGACATCTGGGACGTCTGGGACGTTAGGGACATATGGGACATCTGGGACGTCTGGGACGTTAGAGACATATGGGACATCTTGAACGTCTGGGACGTTAGAGACATATGGGACATCTAGGACGTCTGGGACGTTAGGGACATATGGGACATCTAAGACGTCTGGGACGTTAGAGACATATGGGACATCTAGGACGTCTGGGACGTTAGGGACATATGGGCATCTGGGACGTCTGGGACGTTAGAAACATATGGGACAGCTAGGACGTCTGGGACGTTAGGGACATATGAAACAACTCGGACGTCTGAGACGTTAGCGACATATGAGACATATGGGACATCTGGGACGTCTGGGACGTTAGTTACATATGGGACGTCTGGGACGTTAGGGACATATAGGACATCTAGAACGTCTGGGACGTCTGGGACGTTAAGGACATATGGGACATCTGGGACGTCTGGGACGTTAGGGACATATGGGACATCTGGGACGTCTGGGACGTTAGGGACATATGGGACATCTAGGACGTCTGGGACGTTAGGGACATATGGGACATCTGGGACGTCTGGGACGTTAGGGTCATATGAGACATCAGGGACGCCTGGGACGTTAGAGACATATGAAACATCTGGGACCCCTGGGACGTTAGGGATATATAGGACATCTAGGACGTCTGGGACGTTAGGGACATATGGGACATCTGGGACGTTTGGGACGTTAGAGACGTATAGGACATCTAGGACGTCTGGGACGTTAGGGACATATGTGACATTTGAGACGTCTGGGACGTTAGGGGCACATGGGACATCTGGGATGTCTGGGACGTTAGGGACATAAGGGACATCCGGGACGTCTGAGACGTTAGGGACATATAGGACATCTGGGACGTCTGGGACGTTAGGGACATATGATACATCTGGGACGTCTGGGACGTTAGAGACATATGGGACATCTAGGACGTCTGGGACGTTAGGGACATATGGGACATCTAGGACGTCTGGGACGTTAGGGACATATGGGACATCTAGGACGTCTGGGACGTTAGGGACATATAGAACATCTGGGACCCCTGGGACGTTAGGGATATATAGGACATCTAGGCCGTCTGGGACGTTAGGGACATATGTGACATTTCAGACGTCTGGGACGTTAGGGACACATGGGACATCTGGGATGTCTGGGACGTTAGGGACATAAGGGACATCCGAGACGTCTGAAACGTTAGGGAGATATAGGACGTCAAAGACGTCTGGGACGTTAGGGATATATGGCACATCTGGGATGTCTGGGACGTTAGGGTCATAAGGGAATCCGGGACGTCTGAGACGTTAGGGACATATAGGACGTCTAAGACGTCTGGGACGTTAGGGTATTATGGGACATCTAGGACGTCTGGGACGTTAGGGACATATGGGACACATGTGACGACTGGGACGTCTGGGACATCTGGGACAAATGGGACGTTAGAGACAAATGGGACATCTGGGACGTCTGGGACGTTAGGGACATATAGGACATCTAGGACGTCTGGGACGTAAGGGACATATGGGACATCTAGGGCATCTGAGACGTCTGCGACGTTTGGAAAGTCTGGGACATCTGGGACGTCTGGGACGTTAGGGACATATAGTACATCTAGGACGTCTGGGACGTTAGGGAAATATGGAACATCTAGGACTTCTGGGACGTTAGGGACATATAGGACAAATGCGACATCTTGGACGTATGAGACGTTAGGGACATATGAGGCATCTGGGACGTCTGCGACGTTAGGGACATATGGGACATCTAGGACGTCTGGGACGTTTGGGACATATGGGGCATAAGGCACAACTGGGACGTCTGGGACGTTTGGGGCATATGCGATATTAGGACGTCAGGGACGTTAGAGACATATGAAGCATTTATGACGTCTGGGACGTCTGGGACGTTTGGGGCATATGCGACATTAGGACGTCTGGGACGTTAGAGACATATGGGACATCTAGGACGTCTGGGACGTCTGGGACGTTAGGGACATATTGGACATCTAGGACGTCTGGGACGTTAGGGAAATATGGGACATACAGGACGCCTAGGACGTTAAAGGCATATGGTACATCTAGGACGTCAGGGACGTTAGGGACATATGTGACATCTGGGACGTTAGGGACATATAGGACATCTAGGACGTCTTGGACGTTAGAGACATATGGGACATCTAGGACTTCTCGGACGTGTGGGACGTTAGGGACATATAGGACATCTAGGACGTCTGGGACGTTAGAGACATATGGGACATCTAGGACGTCTGGGACGTCTGGGACGTTAGAAACATATGAGACATCTGGTACGTATGGGACGTTAAAGACATATGGGACATCTGGGACGTCTGGGACGTTAGGGTCATATAGGATATCTAGGACGTCTGGGACGTTGAGGATATATGGGACATCTAGGACGTCTGGGACGTCTGGGACGTTAGGAACATATGGGACATCTGGTACGTATGGGACGTTAAGGACATATGGAACATATGGGACGTCTAGGACGTTAGGGACATATAGGACATCTAGGACGTCTGGGACGTTAGGGATATATGGGACATCTAGGACATCTGAGACGTCTGCGACGTTGGGGAAGTCTGGGTTATCTGGGACGTCTGGGACGTCTGGGACGTTAGGGATATATGGGACAAATGGGACATCTGGGACGTATGGGACGTTAGGGACATATGGAAAATCTGGGACGACTGAGATATTAGGGACATATGGGACATTTAGGACGTCTGAGACGTTAGGGACATATGGGACTTCTAAGACGTCTTAGACGTTAAGGATATATGGGACATCTAGGACGTCTGGGACGTCAATGACGGTAGAGACATATGAAACATCTAGGACGTCTGGGACGATACGGACATATGGGACTTCTATGACGTATGGGACGTTAAGGACATATGGGACATCTAGGACGTCTGGGACGTCTGGGACGTTAGGGACATATAGGACATCTAGGACGTCTGGGACGTTAGAGACATAGGACATCTAGGACGTCTGTGACGTTAGGGATATATGGGACATCTAGGACGTCTGGGACGTCTGGGACGTTAGGGACATATAGGACATCTAGGACATCTGTGACGTTAGGGATATATGGGACATCTAGGACGTCTGGGACGTCTGGGACGTTAGGGACATATGGAACATCTGGGACGTCTGGGACGTTAGGGATATATGGGACATCTAGGACGTCTGGGACGTCTGGGACGTTAGGGACATATGGAACATCTGGGACGTCTGGGACGTTAGGGATATATGGGACATCTAGGACATCTGAAACGTCTGCGACGTTGAGGAAGTCTGGGATATCTGGGACGTCTGGGACGTCTGGGACGTTAGGAACATATGGGACATCTGGGACGCCTGGGACGTTAGGGATATATAGGACATCTTTGACGTCTGGGACGTTAGAGACATATGGGACAAATGGGACATCTGGGACGTATGGGACGTTAGGGACATATGGAAAATCTGGGACGTCTGAGATATTAGGGACATATGGGACATCTAGGACGTCTGAGACGTTAGGGACATATGGGACTTCTAAGACGTCTGAGACGTCTGGGACGTTAGGGACATATGGGACATCTGGTACGTATGGGACGTTAAGGACATATGGGACATCTGGAACGTCTGGGACGTTAGGGACATATAGGACATCTAGGACGTCTGTGACGTTAGGGATATATGGGACATCTAGGACGTCTGGGACGTCTGGGACGTTAGGGACATATGGAACATCTGGGACGTCTGGGACGTTAGGGATATATGGGACATCTAGGACAACTGAAACGTCTGCGACGTTGAGGAAGTCTGGGATATCTGGGACGTCTGGGACGTCTGGGACGTTAGGAACATATGGGACATCTGGGACGCCTGGGACGTTAGGGATATATAGGACATCTTTGACGTCTGGGACGTTAAAGACATATGGGACAAATGGGACATCTGGGACGTATAGGACGTTAGGGACATATGGAAAATCTGGGACGTCTGAGATATTAGGGACATATGGGACATCTAGGACGTCTGAGACGTTAGGGACATATGGGACTTCTAAGACGTCTTAGACGTTAGGGATATATGGGACATCTAGGACGTCTGGTACGTCAAGGACGTTAGGGACATATGGGACATCTAGGACGTCTGGGACGTTACGGACATATGGGACTTCTATGACGTCTGGGACGTTAGGGACATATGGGACGTCTAGGACGTCTGTAACGTTAGGGACATATGGGACATCTGGGACGTCTGTAACGTTAGAGACATATGAGACATCTAGGACGTCTGAGACATTAGGGACATCTGGGACGTCTGGTACGTTAGAGACATATGGGACATCTACTACGTCTGGGACGTTAGGGACTTATGGGACATCTGGGACGTCTGGGACGTTAGGGACGTATGAGACATCAAAGACGCCTGGGACGTTAGTGACATATGGGACATCTAGGACGTTTGGGACGTTAGGGACATATGATACAACCCGGACGTCTGGGACGTTAGGGACATATGGGACATCTGGTACGTCTGGAACGTTAGAGACATATGGGACATCTAGGACATCTGAGACGTCTGCTACGTTTGGAAGGTCTGGGATATCTGGGACGTCTGGGACGTCTGGTACGTTTGGGACATATAAGACATCTGGGACGTCTGGGACGTTAGAGACATATGGGACAGCTAGGACGTCTGGGACGTTAGGGACATATAGGACATCTGGGACGTCTGGGACGTTAGTTACATATGGGACGTCTGGGACGTTAGGGACATATAGGACATCTAGAACGTCTGGGACATCTGGGACGTTAAGGACATATGGGACATCTGGGACGTCTGGAACGTTAGAGACATATGGGAGATCTATAACGTCTGGGACTTTAGGGACATATGGGACATCTAGGACGTCTGGCACGTTAGGGACATATGGGACATCTGGGACGTCTGGGACGTTATTGACATAAGGAACATCCGGGACGTCTGAGACGTTAGGGACATATAGGACGTCTAGGACGTCTGGGACGTTAGGGACATATGTGACATTTGAGACGTCTGGGACGTTAGGGACACATGGGACATCTGGGATGTCTGGGACGTTATTGACATAAGGGACATCCGGGACGTCTGAGAGGTTAAGGACATATAGGACGTCTAAGACGTCTGGGACGTTAAGGATATATGGGACATCTAGGACGTCTGGGACGTCAAGGACGTTAGGGACATATGGGACATCTAGGACGTCTGGGACGTCTGGGACGTTAGGGACGTAAGGGACATCTAGGACGCCTGGGACGTTAGGGACACATGGGACACATGGGACGACTGGGACGTCTGGGACATCTGGGACGTCTGGGACGTTAGAGAAATATAGAACATCTAGGATTTCTGGGAGGTTAGGGAAATATGGAACATCTAGGACTTCTGGGAGGTTAGGAACATATAGCACAAATGCGACATCTGGGACGTATGAGACGTTAGGGACATATGAGGCATCTGAGACGTCTGCGACGTTTGGGACATATGGGACATCTAGGACGTCTGGGACGTTAGGGACATATGAGACATCAGGGACGCCTGGGACGTTAGTGACGTACGGGACATCTAGGACGTCTGGGACGTTAGTGACATATGGAACATCTGGGACGCCTGGGACGTTAGGGATATATAGGACATCTAGGACGTCTGGGACGTTAGGGACATATGAGACATCTGGGACGCTTGGGACGTTAGAGACATATAGGACATCTAGGACGTCTGGAACGTTAGGGACATATGTGACATTTGAGACGTCTGGGACGTTAGGGACACATGGGACATCTGGGATGTCTGGGACGTTAGGGACATAAGGGACATCCGGGACGTCTGAGACGTTAGGGACATATAGGACGTCTAAGACGTCTGGGACGTTAGGGATATATGGGACATCTAGGACGTCTGGGACGTCAAGGACGTTAGGGACTTATGGGACATCTAGGACGTCTGGGACGTCTGGGACGTTAGGGACATATGGGACATCTAGGACGCCTGGGACGTTAGGGACATATGGGACACTTGGGACGACTGGGACGTCTGGGACATCTGGGACATCTGAGACGTCTGCGACGTTTGGAAAGTCTGGGATGTCTGGGACGTCTGGGACGTTAGGGAAATATGGAACACCTAGGACTTCTGGGACGTTAGGGACATATAGGACAAATGCGACATCTGGGACGTATTAGTCGTTAGGGGCATATGAGACATCTGGGACGTCTGCGACGTTAGAGACATATGGGACATCTAGGACGTCTGGGACGTTTGGGAAATATGGGGCATAAGGCACAACTGGGACGTCTGGGACGTTTGGGGCATATGGGACATCTGGGACGTCTGGGACGTTAGAGACATATGAAGCATTTATGACGTCTGGGACGTCTGGGACGTTAGGGACATATGGGACATCCAGGACGGATAGGACATTAAAGACATATGGGACACCTGGGACGTCTGGGACGTTAGGGACATATGGGACATTTGAGACGTTAGGGACGTATAGGACATCTAGGACGTCTGGGACGTTAGAGACGTATGGGACATCTAGGACGTCTGGGACGTCTGGAACGTTAGGGACATATGGGACATTTAGGACGCCTGGGACGTTAGGGACATATGGCACATCCAGGACGCCTAGGACGTTAAAGACATATGGGACATCTGGGACGTCTGGGACGTTAGGAACATATGGAACATCTGGGACGTTAGGGACATATAGGACATGTAGGACGTCTGGGACGTTAGAGACATATGGGACATCTAGGACGTCTGGGACGTTAAGGACATATGGAACATCTGGAACGTCTGGGACGTTAGGGACATATAGGACATCTAGGACGTGTGGGACGTTAGTGATATATGGGACATCTAGGACATCTGAGACGTCTGCGACGTTGGGGAAGTCTGGGATATCTGGGACGTCTGGGACGTCTGGGACGTTAGGGACATATGGAACATCTGGGACGTCTGGGACGTTAGGGACATATGGGACAAATGGGACATCTGGGACGTATGGGACGTTAGGGACATATGGAAGATCTGGGACGTTTGAGATATTAGGGACATATGGGACATCTAGGATGTCTGAGACGTTACGGACATATGGGACTTCTAAGACGTCTTAGACGTTAGGGATATATGGGACATCTAGGACGTCTGGGACGTCAAGGACGTTAGGGACATATGGGACATCTAGGCCGTCTGGGACGTTACGGACATAAGGGACTTCTATGACGTCTGGGACGTTAGGGACATATGGGGCGTCTAGGACGTCTGGGACGTTAGGGACATACGGGACAACTGGGACGTCTGTAACGTTAGAGACATATGAGACATCTAGGACGTCTGGGACATTAGGGACATCTGGGACGTCTGGGACGTTAGAGACATACTGGACATCTAGGACGTCTGGAACGTTAGGGACTTATGGGACATCTGGGACGTCTGGGACGTTAGGAATATATAGGACATCTAGGACGTCTTGGACGTTAGGGATATATGGGACATCTGGGACGTCTGGGACGTTAGAGACATATGGAACATCTAGGACGTCTGGGACGTTAGGGACATATGGGACGTCTAGGACATCTGAGACGTCTGCGACGTTTGGAAAGTCTGGGATATCTGGGACGACTGGGACGTCTGGTACGTTTGGGACATATGAGACATCTGGGACGTATGGGACGTTAGGGACATATGGAAAATCTGGGACGTCTGAGATATTAGGGACATATGGGACATCTAGGACGTCTGAGACGTTAGGGACATATGGGACTTCTAAGACGTCTGGGACGTCTGGGACGTTAGGGACATATGGGACATCTGGTACGTATGGGACGTTAAGGACATATGGGACATCTGGAACGTCTGGGACGTTAGGGACATATAGGACATCTAGGACGTCTGTGACGTTAGGGATATATGGGACATCTAGGACGTCTGGGACGTCTGGGACGTTAGGGACATATGGAACATCTGGGACGTCTTGGACGTTAGGGATATATGGGACATCTAGGACAACTGAAACGTCTGCGACGTTGAGGAAGTCTGGGATATCTGGGACGTCTGGGACGTCTGGGACGTTAGGAACATATGGGACATCTGGGACGCCTGGGACGTTAGGGATATATAGGACATCTTTGACGTCTGGGACGTTAAAGACATATGGGACAAATGGGACATCTGGGACGTATGGGACGTTAGGGACATATGGAAAATCTGGGACGTCTGAGATATTAGGGACATATGGGACATCTAGGACGTCTGAGACGTTAGGGACATATGGGACGTCTAAGACGTCTTAGACGTTAGGGATATATGGGACATCTAGGACGTCTGGGACGTCAAGGACGTTAGGGACATATGGGACATCTAGGACGTCTGGGACGTTACGGACATATGGGACTTCTATGACGTCTGGGACGTTAGGGACATATGGGACGTCTAGGACGTCTGTAACGTTAGGGACATATGGGACATCTGGGACGTCTGTAACGTTAGAGACATATGAGACATCTAGGACGTCTGAGACATTAGGGACATCTGGGACGTCTGGTACGTTAGAGACATATGGGACATCTACTACGTCTGGGACGTTAGGGACTTATGGGACATCTGGGACGTCTGGGACGTTAGGGACGTATGAGACATCAAAGACGCCTGGGACGTTAGTGACATATGGGACATCTAGGACGTTTGGGACGTTAGGGACATATGATACAACCCGGACGTTTGGGACGTTAGGGACATATGGGACATCTGGTACGTCTGGAACGTTAGAGACATATGGGACATCTAGGACATCTGAGACGTCTGCTACGTTTGGAAGGTCTGGGATATCTGGGACGTCTGGGACGTCTGGTACGTTTGGGACATATAAGACATCTGGGACGTCTGGGACGTTAGAGACATATGGGACAGCTAGGACGTCTGGGACGTTAGGGACATATAGGACATCTGGGACGTCTGGGACGTTAGTTACATATGGGACGTCTGGGACGTTAGGGACATATAGGACATCTAGAACGTCTGGGACATCTGGGACGTTAAGGACATATGGGACATCTGGGACGTCTGGGACGTTAGGGACATATGGGACATCTGGGACGTCTGGAACGTTAGAGACATATGGGAGATCTATAACGTCTGGGACTTTAGGGACATATGGGACATCTAGGACGTCTGGCACGTTAGGGACATATGGGACATCTGGGACGTCTGGGACGTTATTGACATAAGGAACATCCGGGACGTCTGAGACGTTAGGGACATATAGGACGTCTAGGACGTCTGGGACGTTAGGGACATATGTGACATTTGAGACGTCTGGGACGTTAGGGACACATGGGACATCTGGGATGTCTGGGACGTTATTGACATAAGGGACATCCGGGACGTCTGAGACGTTAGGGACATATAGGACGTCTAAGACGTCTGGGACGTTAAGGATATATGGGACATCTAGGACGTCTGGGACGTCAAGGACGTTAGGGACATATGGGACATCTAGGACGTCTGGGACGTCTGGGACGTTAGGGACGTAAGGGACATCTAGGACGCCTGGGACGTTAGGGACACATGGGACACATGGGACGACTGGGACGTCTGAGACATCTGGGACGTCTGGGACGTTAGAGAAATATAGAACATCTAGGATTTCTGGGAGGTTAGGGAAATATGGAACATCTAGGACTTCTGGGAGGTTAGGAACATATAGCACTAATGCGACATCTGGGACGTATGAGACGTTAGGGACATATGAGGCATCTGAGACGTCTGCGACGTTTGGGACATATGGGACATCTAGGACGTCTGGGACGTTAGGTACATATGAGACATCAGGAACGCCTGGGACGTTAGTGACGTACGGGACATCTAGGACGTCTGGGACGTTAGTGACATATGGAACATCTGGGACGCCTGGGACGTTAGGGATATATAGGACATCTAGGACGTCTGGGACGTTAGGGACATATGAGACATCTGGGACGCTTGGGACGTTAGAGACATATAGGACATCTAGGACGTCTGGAACGTTAGGGACATATGTGACATTTGAGACGTCTGGGACGTTAGGGACACATGGGACATCTGGGATGTCTGGGACGTTAGGGACATAAGGGACATCCGGGACGTCTGAGACGTTAGGGACATATAGGACGTCTAAGACGTCTGGGACGTTAGGGATATATGGGACATCTAGGACGTCTGGGACGTCAAGGACGTTAGGGACATATGGGACATCTAGGACGTCTGGGACGTCTGGGACGTTAGGGACATATGGGACATCTAGGACGCCTGGGACGTTAGGGACATATGGGACACTTGGGACGACTGGGACGTCTGGGACATCTGGGACAAATGGGACGTTAAAGACAAATGGGACATCTGGGACGTCTGGAACGTTAGGGACATATAAGACATCTAGGACGTCTGGGACGTTAGAGACATATGGGACATCTAGGACATCTGAGACGTCTGCGACGTTTGGAAAGTCTGGGATGTCTGGGACGTCTGGGACGTTAGGGAAATATGGAACACCTAGGACTTCTGGGACGTTAGGGACATATAGGACAAAGGCGACATCTGGGACGTATTAGTCGTTAGGGGCATATGAGACATCTGGGACGTCTGCGACGTTAGAGACATATGGGACATCTAGGACGTCTGGGACGTTTGGGAAATATGGGGCATAAGGCACAACTGGGACGTCTGGGACGTTTGGGGCATATGGGACATCTGGGACGTCTGGGACGTTAGAGACATATGAAGCATTTATGACGTCTGGGACGTCTGGGACGTTAGGGACATATGGGACATCCAGGACGGATAGGACATTAAAGACATATGGGACACCTGGGACGTCTGGGACGTTAGGGACATATGGGACATTTGAGACGTTAGGGACGTATAGGACATCTAGGACGTCTGGCACGTTAGAGACGTATGGGACATCTAGGACGTCTGGGACGTCTGGGACGTTAGGGACATATGGGACATTTAGGACGCCTGGGACGTTAGGGACATATGGCACATCCAGGACGCCTAGGACGTTAAAGACATATGGGACATCTGGGACGTCTGGGACGTTAGGAACATATGGAACATCTGGGACGTTAGGGACATATAGGACATGTAGGACGTCTGGGACGTTAGAGACATATGGGACATCTAGGACGTCTGGGACGTTAAGGACATATGGAACATCTGGAACGTCTGGGACGTTAGGGACATATAGGACATCTAGGACGTGTGGGACGTTAGTGATATATGGGACATCTAGGACATCTGAGACGTCTGCGACGTTGGGGAAGTCTGGGATATCTGGGACGTCTGGGACGTCTGGGACGTTAGGGACATATGGAACATCTGGGACGTCTGGGACGTTAGGGACATATGGGACAAATGGGACATCTGGGACGTATGGGACGTTAGGGACATATGGAAGATCTGGGACGTTTGAGATATTAGGGACATATGGGACATCTAGGATGTCTGAGACGTTACGGACATATGGGACTTCTAAGACGTCTTAGACGTTAGGGATATATGGGACATCTAGGACGTCTGGGACGTCAAGGACGTTAGGGACATATGGGACATCTAGGCCGTCTGGGACGTTACGGACATAAGGGACTTCTATGACGTCTGGGACGTTAGGGACATATGGGGCGTCTAGGACGTCTGGGACGTTAGGGACATACGGGACAACTGGGTCGTCTGTACCGTTAGAGACATATGAGACATCTAGGACGTCTGGGACATTAGGGACATCTGGGACGTCTGGGACGTTAGAGACATACTGGACATCTAGGACGTCTGGAACGTTAGGGACTTATGGGACATCTGGGACGTCTGGGACGTTAGGAATATATAGGACATCTAGGACGTCTTGGACGTTAGGGATATATGGGACATCTGGGACGTCTGGGACGTTAGAGACATATGGGACATCTAGGACGTCTGGGACGTTAGGGACATATGGGACGTCTAGGACATCTGAGACGTCTGCGACGTTTGGAAAGTCTGGGATATCTGGGACGACTGGGACGTCTGGTACGTTTGGGACATATGAGACATCTGGGACGTCTGGGACGTTAGAGACATATGGGACATCTGGGACGTCTGGAACGTTAGAGACATATGGGACATCTAGGACATCTGAGACGTCTGCGACGTTTGGAAAGCCTGGGATATCTGGGACGTCTGGGACGTCTGGTACGTTTGGGACATATGAGACATCTGGGACGTCTGGGACGTTAGAGACATATGGGACATCTATGACGTCTGGGACGTTAGGGACATATGGGACATCTGGGACGTCTAGGACGTTAGAGACATATGGGACATCTAGGACGTCTGGGACGTTAGGGACATATGAAACAACTCGGACGTCTGGGACGTTAGGGACATATAGGACATATGGGACACCTGGGACGTCTGGGACGTTAGAGACATATGGGACGTCTGGGACGTTAGAGACATATAGGACATCTAGAACGTCTGGGACGTTAGGGACATACGGGACATTTGGGAGGTCTGGGATGTTAGAGACATATGAGACATCAGGGACGCCTGGGACGTTAGAGACATATGGGACATCTAGGACGTCTGGGACGTTAGGGACATATGAAACAACTCGGACGTCTGGGACGTTATAGACATATGGGACATCTGGGACGTCTGGAACGTTAGAGACATATGGGACATCTAGGACATCTGAGACGTCTGCGACGTTTGGAAAGTCTGGGATATCTGGGACGTCTGGGACGTCTGGGACGTCTGGTACGTTTGTGACATATGAGATATCTGGGACGTCTGAAACGTTAGAGACATATGGGACATCTAGGACGTCTGAGACGTTAGGGACATATGGGACATTTGGGACGTCTGGGACGTTAGAGACATATGGTACATCTAGGACGTCTGGGACTTTAGGGACATATGAAACAACTCGGACGTCTGGGACGTTAGGGACATATGGGACATATGGGACATCTGGGACGTCTGGGACGTTAGGGACATATGGGACGTCTGGGACGTTAGGGACATATGGGACATCTAGGTCGTCTGGGACGTCTGGGACGTTAGGGACATATGGAACATCTGGGACGCCTGGGACGTTAAGGATATATAGGACATCTAGGACGTCTGGGACGTTAGGGACATATGGAACATATAGGACGTCTAGGACGTCTGGGACGTCGGGGACATATGGGACATTAGGGACTTTAGGGACAAGTAGGACATATAGGACGTCTGGGACGTTAGGGACATATGGGACATCTAGGACGTCTGGGACGTTAGGGACATATGGGACATTAGGGACTTTAGGGACATGTAGGACGTCTAGGACGTCTGGGACGTCGGGGACATATGGGACATTAGTGACTTTAGGGACATGTAGGACGTCTAGGACGTCTGGGACGTCGGGGACATATGGGACATTAGGGACTTTAGGGATATATAGGACATCTAGGACGTCTGGGACGTTAGAGACATATGGGACATCTAGGACGTCTGGGACGTTAGGGACATATGGGACATTTGGGACGTCTGGGACGTTAGAGACATATGGTACATCTAGGACGTCTGGGACGTTAGGGACATATGGAACATCTGGGACGTCTGGGACGTTAGGGATATATAAGACATCTAGGACGTCTGGGACGTCTGGGGCGTCTGGGACGTTAGGGACATATTAGACAGTAAGGACGTCTGGGACGTTAGGGACATATTGGACATCTAGGGCGTCTGGGACGTTAGGGATATATAAGACATCTGGGACGTCTGGGACGTTAGGGACATATGAGACATCTGGGACGTCTGGGACGTTAGGGATATATAAGACATCTGGGACGTCTGGGACGTTAGGGACATATGGGACATCTAGGACGTCTGGGACGTTAGGGTTATATAAGACATCTGGGACGTCTGGGACGTTAGGGACATATGGGACATCTAGGACGTCGGGGACGTTAGGGATATATAAGACATCTGGGACGTCTGGGACGTTAGGGACATATGGGACATCTAGGACGTCTGGGACGTTAGGGATATATAAGACATCTAGGACGTCTGGGACGTCTGGGGCGTCTGGGACGTTAAGGATATATAAGACATCTAGGACGTCTGGGACGTTAGGGATATATAAGACATCTGGGACGTCTGGGACGTTAGGGACATATGGGACATCTGGGACGTCTGGGACGTTAGGGACATATGGGACATCTAGGACGTCTGGGACGTTAGGGATATATAAGACATCTAGGACGTCTGGGACGTCTGGGGCGTCTGGGACGTTAGGGACATATTAGACAGTAAGGACGTCTGGGACGTTAGGGATATATAAGACATCTAGGACGTCTGGACGTTAGGGATATATAAGACATCTGGGACGTCTGGGACGTTAGGAACATATGGGACATCTAGGACGTCTGGGACGTTAGGGACATTTGGGACATTTGGGGCGTCTGGGACGTTAGAGACATATGGTACATCTAGGACGTCTGGGACGTTAGGGACATATGGAACATCTGGGACGCCTGGGACGTTAGGGATATATAGGACATCTAGGACGTCTGAGACGTCTGCTACGTTTGGAAAGTCTGGGATATCTGGGACGTCTGGGACGTCTGGTACGTTTGGGACATATGAGACATCTGGGACGTCTGGGACGTTAGGGATATAAAAGACATCTGGGACGTCTGGGACGTTAGGGACATATGGGACATCTAGGACGTCTGGGACGTTAGGGATATATAAGACATCTAGGACGTCTGGGACGTCTGGGGCGTCTGGGACGTTAAGGATATATAAGACATCTAGGACGTCTGGGACGTTAGGGATATATAAGACATCTAGGACGTCTGGGACGTTAGGGACATATGGGACATCTAGGACGTCTGGGACGTTAGGGATATATAAGACATCTAGGATGTCTGGGACGTCTGGGGCGTCTGGGACGTTAGGGACATATTAGACAGTAAGGACGTCTGGGACGTTAGGGACATATTGGGCATCTAGGACGTCTGGGACGTTAGGGATATATAAGACATCTAGGACGTCTGGACGTTAGGGATATATAAGACATCTGGGACGTCTGGGACGTTAGGAACATATGGGACATCTAGGACGTCTGGGACGTTAGGGACATTTGGGACATTTGGGACGTCTGGGACGTTAGAGACATATGGTACATCTAGGACGTCTGGGACGTTAGGGACATATGGAACATCTGGGACGCCTGGGACGTTAGGGATATATAGGACATCTAGGACGTCTGACCGTTAGGGACATATGGGACATCTGGGACGTCTGGGACGTTAGAGACATATGGGACATTTAGGACGTCTGGGACGTTAGGGACTTTAGGGACATGTAGGACGTCTAGGACGTCTGGGACGTCGGGGACATATGGGACATTAGGGACTTTAGGGACATGTAGGACGTCTAGGACGTCTGGGACGTCGGGGACATATGGGACATTAGGGACTTTAGGGATATATAGGACATCTAGGACGTCTGGGACGTTAGGGACATATGGGACATCTAGGACGTCTGGGACGTTAGGGACATATGGGACATTTGGGACGTCTGGGACGTTAGAGACATATGGTACATCTAGGACGTCTGGGGCGTTAGGGACATATGGAACATCTGGGACGTCTGGGACGTTAGAGACATATGGGACATTTAGGACGTCTGGGACGTTAGGGACTTATGGGACATTTGGGACGTCTGGGACGTTAGGGACATATGAGACATCAGGGACGCCTGGGACGTTAGAGACATATGGGACATTTAGGACGTCTGGGACGTTAGGGACATATGCAACAACTCGGACGTCTGGGACGTTAGGGACATATGGGACATCTGGGACGTCTGGAACGTTAGGGACATATGGGACATCTAGGACGTCTGGGACGTTAGGGACATTTGGGACATTTGGGACGTCTGGGACGTTAGAGACATATGGTACATCTAGGACGTCTGGGACGTTAGGGACATATGGAACACCTGGGACGCCTGGGACGTTAGGGATATATAGGACATCTAGGACGTCTGACCGTTAGGGACATATGGGACATCTGGGACGTCTGGGACGTTAGAGACATATGGGACATTTAGGACGTCTGGGACGTTAGGGACTTTAAGGACATGTAGGACGTCTAGGACGTCTGGGACGTCGGGGACATATGGGACATTAGGGACTTTAGGGACATGTAGGACGTCTAGGACGTCTGGGACGTCGTTGACATATGGGACATTAGGGACTTTAGGGATATATAGGACATCTAGGACGTCTGGGACGTTAGGGACATATGGGACATCTAGGACGTCTGGGACGTTAGGGACATATGGGACATTTGGGACGTCTGGGACGTTAGAGACATATGGTACATCTAGGACGTCTGGGGCGTTAGGGACATATGGAACATCTGGGACGTCTGGGACGTTAGAGACATATGGGACATTTAGGACGTCTGGGACGTTAGGGACTTATGGGACATTTGGGACGTCTGGGACGTTAGGGACATATGAGACATCAGGGACGCCTGGGACGTTAGAGACATATGGGACATTTAGGACGTCTGGGACGTTAGGGACATATGCAACAACTCGGACGTCTGGGTCGTTAGGGACATATGGGACATCTGGGACGTCTGGAACGTTAGGGACATATGGGACATCTGGGACGTCTGGGACGTTAGAGACATATGGGACGTTTAGGACGTCTGGGACGTTAGGGACTTATGGGACATTTGGGACGTCTGGAACGTTAGGGACATATGAGACATCAGGGACGCCTGGGACGTTAGAGACATATGGGACATTTAGGACGTCTGGGACGTTAGGGACATATGCAACAACTCGGACGTCTGGGACGTTAGGGACATATGGAACATCTGGGACGTCTGGAACGTTAGAAACATATGGGACATCTAGGACATCTGAGACGTCTGCTACGTTTGGAAAGTCTGGGATATCTGGGACGTCTGGGACGTCTGGTACGTTTGGGACATATGAGACATCTGGGACGTCTGGGACGTTAGGGATATATAAGACATCTGGGACGTCTGGGACGTTAGGGACATATGGGACATCTAGGACGTCTGGGACGTTAGGGATATATAAGACATCTAGGACGTCTGGGACGTCTGGGGCGTCTGGGACGTTAAGGATATATAAGACATCTAGGACGTCTGGGACGTTAGGGATATATAAGACATCTGGGACGTCTGGGACGTTAGGGACATATGGGACATCTAGGACGTCTGGGACGTTAGGGATATATAAGACATCTAGGACGTCTGTGACGTCTGGGGCGTCTGGGACGTTAGGGACATATTAGACAGTAAGGACGTCTGGGACGTTAGGGACATATTGGACATCTAGGACGTCTGGGACGTTAAGGATATATAAGACATCTAGGACGTCTGGACGTTAGGGATATATAAGACATCTGGGACGTCTGGGACGTTAGGAACATATGGGACATCTAGGACGTCTGGGACGTTAGGGACATTTGGGACATTTGGGACGTCTGGGACGTTAGAGACATATGGTACATCTAGGACGTCTGGGACGTTAGGGACATATGGAACATCTGGGACGCCTGGGACGTTAGGGATATATAGGACATCTAGGACGTTGTTACGGTATAAATTCATCAGTTTGACAATGATCAGAATTATTGTCCAAAATCGGGTACAAACTACAGGGTTCGCCGGTTTTCCCTAGAAAACACAGTTCTTAATGTGCTGGAGCAGATTTTGTTGCTCCGGTTACGCGCACTAACTCAGTCGGGAAGGCGTGGTTCGAAGACTTAAATGAAAAACCGACGGGGTACTTACCCTTAGCTTGCTTAAAAGAATTGCCAAAAGGACGTCACTTGCTTTTAAAAAGGGGTTGCTTACGTGAATAAAGCAAGAACTTCACGAAGCTATAAGGAGGTCCTCGCCTCGCTGTCCAAGCATCCACCGAGTCTTCAGGAAGAACACCAAGAGTGGCCATACACAACGACTTACCTTGAGGCACACCCTTACTAAATAGTAACAAAAAAAAAACACTAACACTAGCCCAGAGCTTGGGGCTTGCTTATCAAAAAGGCGTACTTTCAGCTTTACAATGCAAATTACACTCGGCCTTTGCCACACTGGATTAAATGATGACCCAGAAGGGGTCCAGAACTCAACAAATAATCAAATTGACTTTAATGGATTTATTAATTAGGGAATTAAAGTTTACACAAATCTTTACATTAATAAAAATCACCCGGAGGCGAATTTAAACTTAATAAAACGAAAAGACACATCCTATCTGAACATGAAAGGGATCCCACGCAAAGTTACCCTATGGTCTAAATATATGGTTACACAACGGACAAAACGAAATAGCTTACAGGAGTGAGGCCCCTGATTGGCAATAAACAAAGCAAAACATGGGCTTACGTTTAAATAACGTGCGCAATCTTTACGAACTCTTGAAGAACACACACAATTATAGTCGCACATTAATTAGGCACAATTGGAGTAATACATAGCTCCTACCTGATCGCTGTAAGTACGTCGTTAGTTTCGGCTATAACCTCGTCCTCGGCGAAGCTTGGAAGGCGTTGCAGAAGTGCAGAAAGGGCTGGAGCCGGACCTGGCAGTGGCTTAACGCCGACCGGCACTCAAAACGCACTGGGATGAAATGGCACAACGAAATCGGAGTTTTCACAGATGCAACCAGAGCACTACGATGATGACACGCGGTGGGCCTCACTTCGATTATGATTTACTCAACGTTGGTAATTTAAAAATGCAGTATGCAAATGGTTTTTCCCCACAAAGGCACGGGAAACCGTTAATCACAAGCTTAGAGATGCCGTCTCAAATCGGGTCTGCAAATAATGCAAAATTCTTCCCCTGGGAAGAAAAAAAACTGTAGGAGACGAATCGGCTTACTTTTACCAACGCTAACTGAAATAATTGCCCACCGCGCGTGTCTTTCTTAATACTCCGCAGGAGTCAACAGTCGTTCCAAAGGTTTAAGCGGAACTCACTAACTTAACAAGAAAACACTCGCGCAAATCAGCGCAGCCCCCGGCTTCCGAAGGCCGGGGAAGTGCAAAACTTTACACACTGACTTCTGTAAGTGTCGGATACTGATTGAAATTTCAAATGGGGCTCTGCCTGAAGAATACGACGGAAAAGAGTTTAGAACTCCGAAATTAATACTTTTAAATGCATCATTCCCTAAGGAGTTATCAATTTTTATTTCCTTCACACAAAGCTTGGTCATCAAGGAACGTTCTAGAAAGAATTCCTGGCTAACCAGCGAATCCCAAAAGTATTAAGTTACAAGGTCAGCTTTTACGAACTTCGGGCGTTGAAGTCAATAACAGGAAATTTCCAAGGGTAGCATAATGCGCTATTGCCAAAACAAAAGTAATCCCAAAGCCTAATTTCTTTGTGCGTGGAACAAGGAAGGGTTGTTCAGAATTGATTAGCTGCATACGGATTTGAAGAATTTGCAATTACAACGACGCCGAGCAGTCGCGAAACATGACGCAATTGGTATATGAAACGGAAACGTTCATCAAGAAAAGAATTACAATATCTATGTTTGTTTTGAATTTAAAAAGAGAACGCTTACGGGACGAATTCTACGGACCGTGAACGCATCATTGTTTGGGCCAAATTATATTTAAAATGTAGCTTTAAGATCCAGGGTTGAACTTTAGACAGGGCCGTCTTCAGAAATTTTACATCGCATAATTTCAGCTTAAATGCACCAATAACACCCAATCGTGGAATTGATAACAAGGATAGCTTAATGACGTCAAAATCACTTAACACCCCCCTTACTAGAGGTCAATTTCTTAAATTGATCCTTAGCACAACTGAAGTTGCTAGAAGAATAGCCTAACCTAGGGTGCGGATTGAGATGGCAGTCACTACTCAGGATCCCAACCACGCGATGACGGATAGCGTCAAAACAAAAGAGTGTGAAGAGAGAAGAGTTATAAAAGACCGGTTACGCCGGTGGAAAATACGAAAACTTAATGTCAAATCCGGGAAAAGTCATTAATGCGGGATTGTCAAAATCGGGGAACGTCTTACGCCCGAGCACAATTCCGTCCAACCGACCAAGGGAACTCGGGGAGTATTTGTAAGGACTACAAACACATAAAAAAAGAAAGAAGAAGACGTCCAAGATCTAACCCCAAAGGTAAATCTGAAGAGGGCACGCTGCGCGTCACGGGATCAGCGCATTGTGTGAGTCCCACAGCAGGAACACCAACAGGGAAAGAAAGGACAAAAAGGTTGTGACAGAAATTGTCAAAAATGGTCAATGTTCGGGAGTAATATAAAAGAAAACTAAGTCCACCGAAATCCTCAATTGATGACGATGCCGAAAGCCAAATCGTCTATGAATTCGCATAATGCGGGACCGAAAATGACTCCAACACCGAACACCAAAAGAAAATTCGGAAAAACAAAGTCTCCAACAAATGTCAAACATAAACTTCACTAAAGAAACATCATGCGAACACCGGGCCCTGGTGTCACATGAAGCTCAAAAGCTAACAACGAAATCGCTCCTCCCAAAATCCAAAGGGCAGAACCAATACGTGACGACCTAAAGTCATCAAAAATCTTCAACGAAATTGTCTTTCCCAAAATCCAAAGGGCAAAGACACCTAAAGTGACAACCTAAAGTCATCAACACAAAATTCGGTAGGTGACGACAGATCGTCAATAAATAACGGAACGATGGAGTCTCGATCGAAAAAGAATTATTCCAGGCTTCGGAATGGCACAGCGTAACCAGAATTTGCAAAGATGCAACGCTCTCATACTACACGAGAACACAAGCGGGATTACATACGCGGCGTCTTCAAACAGATGTGCAATAAAGCAGAATTTGCCCCACCTCAACCTTCAGAGCGTGGACAGCAACGGTACAAAACGCCGATCCCAAGAAAATTTTACGCTGGCCTAGAAGTCACTAAAACAAAACAACAACAGGCGACTAAATCGCAACATACTCCAACACGGTAAACAACTAAGTCAATAAATGAAAGGGGTACGACAAAAAGTGTACAAGACACTACGACAAGTGATGATGCACGCGATGAAATCAGAAAACGAAGTTGGGCGATACACGATAGAAATGAAAACGAAATAGAAGTCAAACAAAAAATACTACGCCAATCCAACTAAGATGGTTTGAGAGACCTTAAAAATTCGCATACGCGGATCTCACAAACACACCAGCACAAAACCACATCCTAACAACAAACCAATAAAGAATAAGGAAAACGAAATGATTTCCAACTCGTTAACGAACAACAACGCGGCACCACATCAAAGGATGACAACAAAAAAAGGTCAACATCGGTAATCTAAATGCGTCAATGTCGATAAACTCTACTAACTTCAACTTAAATTTGGAATAGCACAATAAAATTTCAAATTAGCTGAAGGCTAAACACAATCAACAATAAATGAATCCAAAAAAAGTTCGCTACCTTTCAAAAATTTCAGAGTTTTCACGAAAAAGACTAAAAAACACGGTTTACTTAATGATCCATACTAAAAGAAACAATTAACACCAAAAGAATGGCTTCAAAATGTGCCCTAGCACGAAAAAGAAAATGTTGAAATCTTAAACACGAAAAAACGCAAAAATCCCGCAAAAAATCCCGGGTAAAACAATGTTTGGTATGTCAAAGGGATAGCAAGGAACTCATTTACTAAAAGAAAACATATAGGATACGCGTCCTAATATGAAAAAAACACGTTTCCAAATTTCAAAGTCCTAAAAAGTCAAGTTTTCATGAAAAATACTGGAAAAAACTATATGACGTTGATGCCAAACACTAAAATGAAGCTGTATGACAAGAAAAGAAACACAAAAACAATGCCCTAAAGGCGTTATCGACAAAAACAAAGCCACACGTTGGGATAGCCAGTTTAACTGTTACGGTATAAATTCATCAGTTTGACAATGATCAGAATTATTGTCCAAAATCGGGTACAAACTACAGGGTTCGCCGGTTTTCCCTAGAAAACACAGTTCTTAATGTGCTGGAGCAGATTTTGTTGCTCCGGTTACGCGCACTAACTCAGTCGGGAAGGCGTGGTTCGAAGACTTAAATGAAAAACCGACGGGGTACTTACCCTTAGCTTGCTTAAAAGAATTGCCAAAAGGACGCCACTTGCTTTTAAAAAGGGGTTGCTTACGTGAATAAAGCAAGAACTTCACGAAGCTATAAGGAGGTCCTCGCCTCGCTGTCCAAGCATCCACCGAGTCTTCAGGAAGAACACCAAGAGTGGCCATACACAACGACTTACCTTGAGGCACACCCTTACTAAATAGTAACAAAAAAAAACACTAACACTAGCCCAGAGCTTGGGGCTTGCTTATCAAAAAGGCGTACTTTCAGCTTTACAATGCAAATTACACTCGGCCTTTGCCACACTGGATTAAATGATGACCCAGAAGGGGTCCAGAACTCAACAAATAATCAAATTGACTTTAATGGATTTATTAATTAGGGAATTAAAGTTTACACAAATCTTTACATTAATAAAAATCACCCGGAGGCGAATTTAAACTTAATAAAACGAAAAGACACATCCTATCTGAACATGAAAGGGATCCCACGCAAAGTTACCCTATGGTCTAAATATATGGTTACACAACGGACAAAACGAAATAGCTTACAGGAGTGAGGCCCCTGATTGGCAATAAACAAAGCAAAACATGGGCTTACGTTTAAATAACGTGCGCAATCTTTACGAACTCTTGAAGAACACACACAATTATAGTCGCACATTAATTAGGCACAATTGGAGTAATACATAGCTCCTACCTGATCGCTGTAAGTACGTCGTTAGTTTCGGCTATAACCTCGTCCTCGGCGAAGCTTGGAAGGCGTTGCAGAAGTGCAGAAAGGGCTGGAGCCGGACCTGGCAGTGGCTTAACGCCGACCGGCACTCAAAACGCACTGGGATGAAATGGCACAACGAAATCGGAGTTTTCACAGATGCAACCAGAGCACTACGATGATGACACGCGGTGGGCCTCACTTCGATTATGATTTACTCAACGTTGGTAATTTAAAAATGCAGTATGCAAATGGTTTTTCCCCACAAAGGCACGGGAAACCGTTAATCACAAGCTTAGAGATGCCGTCTCAAATCGGGTCTGCAAATAATGCAAAATTCTTCCCCTGGGAAGAAAAAAAACTGTAGGAGACGAATCGGCTTACTTTTACCAACGCTAACTGAAATAATTGCCCACCGCGCGTGTCTTTCTTAATACTCCGCAGGAGTCAACAGTCGTTCCAAAGGTTTAAGCGGAACTCACTAACTTAACAAGAAAACACTCGCGCAAATCAGCGCAGCCCCCGGCTTCCGAAGGCCGGGGAAGTGCAAAACTTTACACACTGACTTCTGTAAGTGTCGGATACTGATTGAAATTTCAAATGGGGCTCTGCCTGAAGAATACGACGGAAAAGAGTTTAGAACTCCGAAATTAATACTTTTAAATGCATCATTCCCTAAGGAGTTATCAATTTTTATTTCCTTCACACAAAGCTTGGTCATCAAGGAACGTTCTAGAAAGAATTCCTGGCTAACCAGCGAATCCCAAAAGTATTAAGTTACAAGGTCAGCTTTTACGAACTTCGGGCGTTGAAGTCAATAACAGGAAATTTCCAAGGGTAGCATAATGCGCTATTGCCAAAACAAAAGTAATCCCAAAGCCTAATTTCTTTGTGCGTGGAACAAGGAAGGGTTGTTCAGAATTGATTAGCTGCATACGGATTTGAAGAATTTGCAATTACAACGACGCCGAGCAGTCGCGAAACATGACGCAATTGGTATATGAAACGGAAACGTTCATCAAGAAAAGAATTACAATATCTATGTTTGTTTTGAATTTAAAAAGAGAACGCTTACGGGACGAATTCTACGGACCGTGAACGCATCATTGTTTGGGCCAAATTATATTTAAAATGTAGCTTTAAGATCCAGGGTTGAACTTTAGACAGGGCCGTCTTCAGAAATTTTACATCGCATAATTTCAGCTTAAATGCACCAATAACACCCAATCGTGGAATTGATAACAAGGATAGCTTAATGACGTCAAAATCACTTAACAACGTCTGACCGTTAGGGACATATGGGACATCTGGGACGTCTGGGACGTTAGAGACATATGGGACATTTAGGACGTCTGGGACGTTAGGGACTTATGGGACATTTGGGACGTCTGGGACGTTAGGGACATATGAGACATCAGGGACGCCTGGGACGTTAGAGACATATGGGACATTTAGGACGTCTGGGACGTTAGGGACATATGCAACAACTCGGACGTCTGGGACGTTAGGGACATATGGGACAGCTGGGACGTCTGGAACGTTAGAAACATATGGGACATCTAGGACATCTGAGACGTCTGCTACGTTTGGAAAGTCTGGGATATCTGGGACGTCAGGGACGTCTGGTACGTTTGGACATATGAGACATCTGGGACGTCTGGGACGTTAGAGACATATGGGACATCTAGGACGTCTGGGACGTTAGGGACATATGGGACATCTGGGACGTCTGGGACGTTAGAGACATATGGGACAACTGGGACGTCTGGGACGTTAGGGACATATGGGACGTCTGGAACGTTAGGGACAATAGGACATCTAGAACGTCTGGGACGTTAGGCACATATGGGAAATTTGAGACGTCTGGGACGTTAGGGACACATGGGACATCTGGGACGTCTGGGACGTTAGGGACATAAGGGACATCTGGGACGTCTGAGACGTTAGGGACATATAGGACGTCTAAGACGTCTGGAACGTTAGGGACACATGGGACATCTGGGACGTCTGGGACGTTAGGGACATAAGGGACATCCGGAACGTCTGAGACGTTAGGGACATATAGGACGTCGAAGACGTCTGAAACGTTAGGGACATATAGGACATCTAGGACGTCTGGGACGTTAAGGACATATGGGACATCTAGGACGCCTGGACGTTAAGGACATATGGGGCACATGGGACGTCTGGGACGTCTGGCCCGTCTGGGACATCTGGGACGTACGGGATGTTAAGGACATATGGGACATCTGAGACGTTTGGGAAGTTTGGGACATATAAGACATCTAGGACGTCTGGGACGTTAGGGATATATGGGACATCTAGATCATCTGAGACGTCAGCGACGATTGGACAGTCTGGGATATCTGGGACGTCTGGGACGCCTAGGACGTTAGAGACATGTGGAACATCCGGGACGCCTGGAACGTTAGGGATACATAGGACATCTGGGACGTCTGGGACGTTAGGGACATATGGGACAAATGCGACATCTGGGACGTATGGGACGTTAGGGACATATGAGACATCTGGGATGTCTGTTACGTTAGGGACATATCGGACATCTAAAACGTCTGGGACGTTTGGAACATATGGGACATATGGCACAACTGAGACGTCTGGGACGTTTGGGACATATGGGACATCCAGGACGCCTGGGACGTTAAAGACATATCGGACATCTGAGACGTCTGGGACGTTAGGGACATATGGGACATTAGGGACTTTAGGGACATGTAGGACATCTAGGTCGTCTGGGACGTTAGGGACATATGGAACATATAGGACGTCTAGGACGTCTGGGACGTTGGGGACATATGAGACATCTAGGACGTCTGGGACGATAGAGACATATTAGACTTTTAGGACGTCTGGGACGTTAAATACATATGGGACATCTAGAACGTCTGGGACGTATGGGACATCAAGGACGTCTGGGACGTCTGGGACGTTAAGGACATATGGGACATCTAGGACGTCTAGGGCGTTAGGGATATATAAGACATCTAGGACGTCTGGGACGTCTGGGGCGTCTGGGACGTTAGGGACATATGGGACAGTAAGGACGTCTGGGACGTTAGGGACATATTGGGCATCTACGACGTCTGGGACGTTAAGGATATATAAGACATCTAGGACGTCTGGGACGTTAGGGATATATAAGACATCTGGGACGTCTGGGACGTTAGGGACATATGGGACATCGAGGACGTCTGGGACGTTAGGGATATATAAGACATCTAGGACGTCTGGGACGTCTGGGGCGTCTGGGACGTTAGGGACATATGGGACAGTAAGGACGTCTGGGACGTTAGGGACATATTGGACATCTAGGACGTCTGGGACGTTAGGGATATATAAGACATCTAGGACGTCTGGACGTTAGGGATATATAAGACATCTGGGACGTCTGGGACGTTAGGGACATATGGGACATCTAGGACGTCTTTGACGTTAGGGATATATAAGACATCTAGGACGTGTGGGACGTCTGGGGCGTCTGGGACGTTAGGGAGATATGGGACAACTAGGACGTCTGGGACGTTAGAGACATATGGGACATCTAGGTCGTCTGGGACGTTAGGGACATATGGAACATATAGGACGTCTAGGACGTCTGGGACGTCGGGGACATATGAGACATCTAGGACGTCTGGGACGATAGAGACATATTAGACTTTTAGGACGTCTGGGACGTTAAATACATATGGGACATCTAGAACGTCAGGGACGTATGGGACATCAAGGACGTCTGGGACGTCTGGGACGTTAAGGACATATGGGACATCTAAGACGTCTGGGACGTTAGGTACATATAGGACATCTAGGACGTTTGGGAAGTCTGGGACGTTAGGGACATATTGGACATCTAGGACGTCTAGGGCGTTAGGGATATATAAGACATCTAGGACGTCTGGGACGTCTGGGGCGTCTGGGACGTTAGGGACATATGGCACAGTAAGGACGTATTGGACATCTACGACGTCTGGGACGTTAAGGATATATAAGACATCTAGGACGTCTGGGACGTTAGGGATATACAAGACATCTGGGACGTCTGGGACGTTAGGGACATATGGGACATCTAGGACGTCTGGGACGTTAGGGATATATAAGACATCTAGGACGTCTGGGGACGTCTGGGGCGTCTGGGACGTTAGGGACATATGGGACAGTAAGGACGTCTGGGACGTTAGGGACATATTGGACATCTAGGACGTCTGGGACGTTAGGGGTATATAAGACTTCTAGGACGTCTGGACGTTAGGGATATATAAGACATCTGGGACGTCTGGGACGTTAGGGACATATGGGACATCTAGGACGTCTGGGACGTTAGGGATATATAAGACATCTAGGACGTGTGGGACGTCTGGGCGTCTGGGACGTTAGGGAGATATGGGACAAACTAGGACGTCTGGGACGTTAGAGACATATGGGACATCTAGGACGTCTGGGACGTTGGGACATATGGGACATTTGGGACGTCAGGGACGTTAGAGACATATGGTACATCTAGGACGTCTGGGACTTTAGGGACATATGAAACAACTCGGACGTCTGGGACGTTAGGGACATATGGGACATATGGGACATCTGGGACGTCTGGGACGTTAGGGACATATGGGACGTCTGGGACGTTAGGGACATATGGGAAATTTGAGACGTCTGGGACGTTAGGGACACATGGGACATCTGTGACGTCTGAGACGTTAGGGACATAAGGGACATTCGGGACGTCTGAGACGTTAGGGACATATAGGACGTCTAAGACGTCTGGGACGTTAGGGATATATGGGACAACTAGGACGTCTGGGACGTCAAGGACGTTAGGGACATATGGGACATCTAGGTCGTCTGGGACGTCTGGGACGTTAGGGTCATATGGAACATCTGGGACGCCTGAGACGTTAGGGATATATAGGACATCTAGGACGTCTGGGACGTTAGGGACATATGGGACATCTGGGACGTCTGGGACGTTAGAGACATATGGGACATTTAGGACGTCTGACACGTTAGGGACTATGGGACATTTGGGACGTCTGGGACGTTAGGGACATATGAGACATCAGGGACGCCTGGGACGTTAGAGACATATGGGACATTTAGGACGTCTGGGACGTTAGGGACATATGCAACAACTCGGACGTCTGGGACGTTAGGGACATATGGGACATCTGGGACGTCTGGAACGTTAGAGATATATGGCCATCTAGGACATCTGAGACGTCTGCTACGTTGGAAAGTCTGGGATATCTGGGACGTCTGGTACGTTTGGGACATATGAGACATCTGGGACGTCTGGGACGTTAGAGACATATGGACATCTAGGACGTCTGGGACGTTAGGGACATATGGGACATCTGGGACGTCTGGGACGTTAGAGACATATGGGACATCTAGGACGCCTGGGACGTTAGGGACATATGAAACAACTCGGACATCTGGGACGTTAGGGACATAAGGACATATGGGACATCTGGGACGTCTGCGACGTTAGGGACATATGGGACGTCTGGGACGTTAGGGACATATAGGACATCTAGAACGTCTGGGAAGTTAGGGACATATAGGAAATTTGAGACGTCTGGGACGTTAGGGACACATGGAACATCTGGACGTCTGTGACGTTAGGAACATAAGGGACATCCGGGACGTCTGAGACGTTAGGGACATATAGGACGTCTAAAACGTCTGGAACGTTAGGGACACATGGGACATCTGGGACGTCTGGGACGTTAGGGACATAAGGGACATCCGGGACGTCTGAGACGTTAGGGACATATAGGACGTCTAAGACGTCTGGAACGTTAGGGACATATAGGACATCTAGGACGTCTGGGACGTCTGGGACGTTAAGGACATATGGGACATCTAGGACGCCTGGGACGTTAAGGACATATGGGGCACATGGGACGTCTGGGACGTCTGGCCCGTCTGGGACATCTGGGACGTACGGGATGTTAAAGACATATGGGACATCTGGGACGTTTGGGAAGTTTGGGACATATAACCAATCTAGGACGTCTGGGACGTTAGGGACATATGGACATCTAGATCATCTGAGACGTCAGCGACGATTGGAAAGTCTGGGATATCTGGGACGTCTGGGACGCCTAGGACGTTAGAGACATGTGGAACATCTGGGACGCCTGGAACGTTAGGGATACATAGGACACCTGGGACGTCTGGGACGTTAGGGGACATATGGGACAAATGCGACATCTGGGACGTATGGGACGTTAGGGACATATGAGACATCTGGGATGTCTGTTACGTTAGGGACATATCGGACATCTAAAACGTCTGGGACGTTTGGGACATATGGGACAACTGAGACGTCTGGGATGTTTGGGACATAAGGGACATCCAGGACGCCTGGACGTTAAGGCATATCGGACATCTGAGACGTCTGGGACGTTAGGGACATATGGGACATTAGGGACTTTAGGACATGTAGACATCTAGGCCGTCTGGGACGTTAGGGACATATGGAACATATAGGACGTCTAGGACGTCTGGGACGTCTGGGACATATGAGACATCTAGGACGTCTGGGACGATAGAGACATATTAGACTTTAGGACGTTTGGGACGTTAAATACATATGGAACATCTAGGACGTCTGGGACGTATGGGACATCAAGACGTCTGGGACGTCTGGGACGTTAAGGACATATGGGACATCTAGGACGTCTGGGACGTTAGGGACATATAGGACATCTAGGACGTTTGGGAAGTCTGGGACGTTAGGGACATATTGGACATCTAGGACGTCTAGGGCGTTAGGGATATATAAGACATCTAGGACGTCTGGGACGTCTGGGGCGTCTGGGACGTTAGGGACATATGGGACAGTAAGGACGTCTGGGACGTTAGGGACATATTGGACATCTACGACGTCTGGGACGTTAAGGATATATAAGACATCTAGGACGTCTGGGACGTTAGGGATATATAAGACATCTGGGACGTCTGGACGTTAGGGACATATGGGACATCTAGGACGTCTGGGACGTTAGGGATGTATAAGACATCTAGGACGTCTGGGACGTCTGGGGCGTCTGGTACGTTAGGGACATATTGGACAGTAAGGACGTCTGGGACGTTAGGGACATATTGGACATCTAGGACGTCTGGGACGTTAGGGATATATAAGACATCTAGGACGTCTGGACGTTAGGGATATATAAGACATCTGGGACGTCTGGGACGTTAGGAACATATGGGACATCTAGGACGTCTGGGACGTTAGGGACATATGGGACATTTGGGACGTCTGGGACGTTAGAGACATATGGTACATCTAGGACGTCTGGGACGTTAGGGACATATAAAACATCTGGGACGCCTGGGACGTTAGGGATATATAGGACATCTAGGACGTCTGGGACGTTAGGGACATATGGGACATCTGGGACGTTAGAGACATATGGGACATTTAGGACGTCTGGGACGTTAGGGACTTATGGGACATTTGGGACGTCTGGGACGTTAGGGACATATGAGACATCAGGGACGCCTGGGACGTTAGAGACATATGGGACATTTAGGACGTCTGGGACGTTAGGGACATATGCAACAACTCGGACGTCTGGACGTTAGGGACATATGGGACATCTGGGACGTCTGGAACGTAGAAATATATGGGACATCTAGGACATCTGAGACGTCTGCTACGTTTGGAAAGTCTGGGATATCTGGGACGTCTGGGACGTCTGGTACGTTTGGGACATATGAGACATCTGGGACGTCTGGGACGTTAGAGACATATGGGACATCTAGGACGTCTGGGACGTTAGGGACATATGGGACATCTGGGACGTCTGGGACGTTAGAGACATATGGGACATCTAGGACGCCTGAAACGTTATGGACATATGAAACAACTCGGACGTCTGGGACGTTAGGGACATATAGGACATATGGGACAACTGGGACGTCTGGAACGTTAGGGACATATAGGACATCTAGAACGTCTGGGACGTTAGGGACATATGGGAAATTTGAGACGTCTGGGACGTTAGGGACACATGGGACATCTGGGACGTCTGGGACGTTAGGGACATAAGAGACATCCGGGACGTCTGAGACGTTAGGGACATATAGGACGTCTAAGACGTCTGGAACGTTAGGGACACATGGGACATCTGGGACGTCTGGGACGTTAGGGACATAAGGGACATCCGGGACGTCTGAGACGTTAGGGACATATAGGACGTCTAAGACGTCTGGAACGTTAGGGACATATAGGACATCTAGGACCTCTGGGACGTCTGGGACGTTAAGGACATATGGGACATCTAGGACGCCTGGGACGTTAAGGACATATGGGGCACATAGGACGTCTGGGACGTCTGGCCCGTCTGAGACATCTGGGACGTACGGGATGTTAAGGACATATGGGACATCTGGGACGTTTGGAAAGTTTGGGACATTAAGACATCTAGGACGTCTGGGACGTTAGGGACATATGGGACATCTAGATCATCTGAGACGTCAGCGACGATTGGACAGTCTGGGATATCTGGACGTCTGGGACGCCTAGGACGTTAGAGACATGTGGAACATCTGGGACGCCTGGAACGTTAGGGATACATAGGACATCTGGGACGTCTGGGACGTTAGGGACATATGGGACAAATGCGACATCTGGGACGTATGGGACGTTAGGGACATATGAGACATCTGGGATGTCTGTTACGTTAGGGACATATCGGACATCTAAAACGTCTGGGACGTTTGGGACATATGGGACATATGGCACAACTGAGACGTCTGGGACGTTAGGGACATATGGGACATTAGGGACTTTAGGGACATGTAGGACATCTAGGTCGTCTGGAACGTTAGGGACATATGGAACATATAGGACGTCTAGGACGTCTGGACGTCGGGGACATATGAGACATCTAGGACGTCTGGGACGATAGAGACATATTAGACTTTTAGGACGTCTGGGACGTTAAATACATATGGGACATCTAGAACGTCAGGGACGTATGGGACATCAAGGACGTCTGGGACGTCTGGGACGTTAAGGACATATGGGACATCTAAGAAGTCTGGGACGTTAGGTACATATAGGACATCTAGGACGTTTGGGAAGTCTGGGACGTTAGGGACATATTGGACATCTAGGACGTCTAGGGCGTTAGGGATATATAAGACATCTAGGACGTCTGGGACGTCTGGGGCGTCTGGACGTTAGGGACATATGGCACAGTAAGGACGTCTGGACGTTAGGGACATATTGGACATCTACGACGTCTGGGACGTTAAGGATATATAAGACATCTAGGACGTCTGGGACGTTAGGGATATATAAGACATCTGGGACGTCTGGGACGTTAGGGACATATGGGACATCTAGGACGTCTGGGACGTTAGGGATATATAAGACATCTAGGACGTCTGGGACGTCTGGGGCGTCTGGGACGTTAGGGACATATGGGACAGTAAGGACGTCTGGGACGTTAGGGACATATTGGACATCTAGGACGTCTGGGACGTTAGGGGTATATAAGACTTCTAGGACGTCTGGACGTTAGGGATATATAAGACATCTGGGACGTCTGGGACGTTAGGGACATATGGGACATCTAGGACGTCTGGGACGTTAGGGATATATAAGACATCTAGGACGTGTGGGACGTCTGGGGCGTCTGGGACGTTAGGGAGATATGGGACAACTAGGACGTCTGGGACGTTAGAGACATATGGGACATCTAGGACGTCTGGGACGTTAGGGACATATGGGACATTTGGGACGTTTGGGACGTTAGAGACATATGGTACATCTAGGACGTGTGGGACTTTAGGGACATATGAAACAACTCGGACGTCTGGGACGTTAGGGACATATGGGACATATGGGACATCTGGGACGTCTGGGACGTTAGGGACATATGGGACGTCTGGGACGTTAGTGACATATGGGAAATTTGAGACGTCTGGGACGTTAGGGACACATGGGACATCTGGGACGTCTGGGACGTTAGGGACATAAGGGACATCCGGGACGTCTGAGACGTTAGGGACATATAGGACGTCTAAGACGTCTGGGACGTTAGGGATATATGGGACATCTAGGACGGTCGGGACGTCAAGGACGTTAGGGACATATCAAGGACGTTAGGGACATATGGGACATCTAGGTCTTCTGGGACGTCTGGGACGTTAGGGTCATATGGAACATCTGGGACGCCTGGGACGTTAGGGATATATAGGACATCTAGGACGTCTGGGACGTTAGGGACATATGGGACATCTGGGACGTCTGGGACGTTAGAGACATATGGGACATTTAGGACGTCTGGGACGTTAGGGACTTATGGGACATTTGGGACGTCTGGGACGTTAGGGACATATGAGACATCAGGGACGCCTGGGACGTTAGAGACATATGGGACATTTAGGACGTCTGGGACGTTAGGGACATATGCAACAACTCGGACGTCTGGAACGTTAGGGACATATGAGACATCTGGGACGTCTGGAACGTTAGAGATATATGGGACATCTAGGACATCTGAGACGTCTGCTACGTTTGGAAAGTCTGGGATATCTGGGACGTCTGGGACGTCTGGTACGTTTGGTACATATGAGACATCTGGGACGTCTGGGACGTTAGAGACATATGGGACATCTAGGACGTCTGGGACGTTAGGGACATATGGGACATCTGGGACGTCTGGGATGTTAGAGACATATGGGACATCTAGGACGCCTGGGACGTTAGGGACATATGAAACAACTCGGACGTCTGGGACGTTAGGGACATATAGGACATATGGGACATCTGGGACGTCTGGGACGTTAGGGACATATGGTACGTCTGGGACGTTAGGGACATATAGGACATCTAGAACGTCTGGGACGTTAGGGACATATGGGAAATTTGAGACGTCTGGGACGTTAGGGACACATGGGACATCTGGGACGTCTGGGACGTTAGGAACATAAGGGACATCCGGGACGTCTGAGACGTTAGGGACATATAGGACGTCTAAGACGTCTGGAACGTTAGGGACACATGGGACATCTGGGACGTCTGGGACGTTAGGGACATAAGGGAAATCCGGGACGTCTGAGACGTTAGGGACATATAGGACATCTAGGACGTCTGGGACGTCTGGGACGTTAAGGACATATGGGACATCTAGGACGCCTGGGACGTTAAGGACATATGGGGCACATGGGACGTCTGGGACGTCTGGGACATCTGGGACGTACGGGATGTTAAGGACATATGAGACATCTGGGACGTTTGGGAAGTTTGGGACATATAAGACATCTAGGACGTCTGGGACATTAGGGACATATGGGACATCTAGATCATCTGAGACGTCAGCGACGATTGGAAAGTCTGGGATATCTGGGACGTCTGGGACGCCTAGGACGTTAGAGACATGTGGAACATCTGGGACGCCTGGAACGTTACGGATACATAGGACACCTGGGACGTCTGGGACGTTAGGGACATATGGGACAAATGCGACTACTGGGACGTATGGGACGTTAGGGACATATGAGACATCTGGGATGTCTGTTACGTTAGGGACATATCGGACATCTAAAACGTCTGGGACGTTTGGGACATATGGGACATATGGCACAACTGAGACGTCTGGACGTTTGGGACATATGGGACATCCAGGACGCCTGGAACGTTAAAGACATACCGGACATCTGAGACGTCTGAGACGTTAGGGACATATGGGACATTAGGGACTTTAGGGACATGTAGGACATCTAGGCCGTCTGGGACGTTAGGGACATATGGAACATATAGGACGTCTAGGACGTCTGGGACGTCGGGGACATATGAGACATCTAGGACGTCTGGGACGATAGAGACATATTAGACTTTTAGGACGTCTGGGACGTTAAATACATATGGAACATCTAGGACGTCTGGAACGTATGGGACATCAAGGACGTCTGGGACGTCTGGGACGTTAAGGACATATGGGACATCTAGGACGTCTGGGACGTTAGGGACATATAGGACATCCAGGACGTTTGGGAAGTCTGGGACGTTAGGGACATATTGGACATCTAGGACGTCTAGGGCGTTAGGGATATATAAGACATCTAGGACGTCTGGGACGTCTGGGGCGTCTGGGACGTTAGGGACATATGGGACAGTAAGGACGTCTGGGACGTTAGGGACATATTGGACATCTACGACGTCTGGGACGTTAAGGATATATAAGACATCTAGGACGTCTGGGACGTTAGGGATATATAAGACATCTGGGACGTCTGGGACGTTAGGGACATATGGGACATCTAGGACGTCTGGGAGGTTAGGGATATATAAGACATCTAGGACGTCTGGGACGTCTGGGGCGTCTGGGACGTTAGGGACATATGGGACAGTAAGGACGTCTGGGACGTTAGGGACATATTGGACATCTAGGACGTCTGGGACGTTAGGGATATATAAGACATCTAGGACGTCTGGACGTTAGGGATATATAAGACATCTAGGACGTCTTGGACGTCTGGGGCGTCTGGGACGTTAGGGACATCTAGGACGTCTGGGACGTTAGGGATATATAAGACATCTAGGACGTCTTGGACGTCTGGGGCGTCTGGGACGTTAGGGACATATGGGACATCTAGGACGTCTGGGACGTTAGGGATATATAAGACATCTAGGACGTCTTGGACGTCTAGGGCGTCTGGGACGTTAGGGACATATGGGACATCTAGGACGTCTGGGACGTTAGGGATATATAAGACATCTAGGACGTCTTGGACGTCTGGGGCGTCTGGGACGTTAGGGACATATGGGACATCTAGGACGTCTGGGACGTTAGGGATATATAAGACATCTGGGACGTCTGGGACGTTAGGGACATATGGGACATCTAGGACGTCTGGGACGTTAGGGATATATAAGACATCTAGGACGTGTGGGACGTCTGGGGCGTCTGGGACGTTAGGGACATATGGGACATCTAGGACGTCTGGGACGTTAGGGATATATAAGACATCTAGGACGTCTTGGACGTCTGGGGCGTCTGGGACGTTAGGGACATATGGGACATCTAGGACGTCTGGGACGTTAGGGATATATAAGACATCTAGGACGTCTTGGACGTCTGGGGCGTCTGGGACGTTAGGGACATATGGGACAACTAGTACGTCTGGGACGTTAGGGACATATTGGACATCTAATACGTCTGGGACGTTAGGGATATATGGGACATCTAGGACGTCTGAAACGTTAAGGAGATATGGGATATCTACGACGTCTGGGACGTTAGGGACATATGAGACATCTGGGACGTCTGGGACGTTACGGACAAATGGGACATCTAAGACGTCTGGGACGTTAGGGACATATGGGACATCTAGAAAGTCTAGGACGCTAGGGATATATAGTAGGGTGTTTTGGAGTGTTCTAAGACAAGGTCAGGTCAAGGTTGCCACCCCCCACCACTCGACCCGCCACCTCCCACCACCATAAATATTAAGGTCAAGGCTAAGTGTTGATGGGAGGTGGCGGGTCGAGTGGTGGGGGTGGCAACCTTGACCTGACCTTGTCTCAGAACACTCCAAAGAAAAAAATATTTAAAGTCAAGGACTTCAGCTTTTAAGTTCAAGGACCTCTGCTTTTAAGTTCAAGGCTAAATCGCATTTGGGTGGTTACCTTGACTTAACCTTGTTCCAAACCCTTTCAAACAAGAACCTCCACAAACTGCGGGGGTTGTGAGATTCATATTGTTGAAATGATGCTCGCTCGTTGGCGTAGAAGAATGTACTTGTGAAGACGGCTAAAGGAACAACGACAATGAATAAAAACGAAAAAGTGTTATAAATTCATTTATTAAGTATAAATACATTAATTAGGAATTGTCAAGTCTAGTGCACTAATTTATTGTAAAGCATCACTTATGTTAAGTTGATCCGCAACCAAAAAATGTTTGACCTCTTGTAACTCGTTTTGTAATTGTTGCAACTTTTTACACATCTTCGCAAAGACGCAATGTTCGGACCAGCGCAAATGTTCCTCTAGAGGATCATCTTCCGGTACCCATTTGTGGATACGAATTTCACAACAAAAGCACTGCACTTCATCGCTGTCTTGAAGGTAGAAAAATCCAACCCGTGCAAGCGAGGCTGCAGGTATGACACCAGTCCAGTTTTTGTAGGTCTGGATGCGGTGCTCGTATCGGCGGAGGTATGGCGGAAATACTTCGAGACACATGGTTAAATGAAAACTAGCGACTGTTACTCTGTAAGGTTGTAACACGCTTATATAGTTGGTAATCTAGAATGAGAGGGGGGAATAGCTGTTCAAGGCTGACCGGGCGACTCCACTAGAATGGGAGCCCTGAGATGAAATTCCACATACATAACAGGAATGTCATTGACTGCTTTAAATTTCAACACGTCACCCCTTTTCAGGGTCTTTCCAGTCAACTCTGTAGCGCTAAGATGGCTATCATTCAAAATAATTGTAGGAGTTGCAGGATTCGTATTGACAGAAGATATAGCAGCCTCAGCGAATTGAACTGTATAGTTTAATTTACCGGATAGTAGAATATACCAGCCTTCAGAGTTAACTCCTAGACTTGTAAAGTGTATGTCCTTTTCATAGTAAAAATCCGCCAAGTTCTCGAAAAGAAACAGTTGAGGAGGAGGATCAGTGGAATGATCTGAGGGATGGCCAAGGTGATGCCTTCCAAATTTATCCAGCGGCATTATAGTTTACTCTAACGCTTCTACGCACACTCGATTCGCTTAACTGCTACTTCGTTGAAATGCTATTTCTAACTGACCAATTTTCCCCCACCACTAGTTTTGGTACTCCTCCTACTTGTCCGTGACCGTGGGCAACCTTGTAACTCCCTTCTACCACTACCTTCGAAAAGTAGATAAAAAAAGAGCAGGCAGGAGTAGGAATCGCAGAACATCTTCTTATTCAGTGCAACTAAGAATGGAAACCATTACCAAAGTTCTTGGCTTAGTGAAGAGCGGGCAAGCAGTTTTCGATGGTGTCACAAAGTTTAAACCGCAACAGTGTCCAGTGCTCCTTGGCAGTAGTACATATAGATTAAATAATTCACAGACTAAGTTTGTATGTGTGGGTCTACAAACCAGCGGTGGATTTGTACCAGTAATACAAATACGTGGAAATCACAATAATTGGGTTCAGCTGCTGGAACCCAAGTGGGGAATCCTGTTAGAAAATGAGGGAATTATAACAAATTATATTTATTCCGGAGCTGGACAGTGGCCACCGCTTCAGTTGGGACCCATACTCCTATCATTCACAACGATTCAAGCGGTGAGGGTGTTACGCATACAGGGTCAGGACGGATCGGATGTTTACCTGGGGAGAGAAACTGTGAAAGAGCTGTACAGAGTTCGCACTCTAATTGAACGAAAACTAGCACAATTGAAGAACTTAAAGTTTCCTCAATTTTATTCAACAGCAATAACGCGAGCGCTAACTCAACCTGGGGATTATATTCAAAATCTACACGTTACGTTACAAAACTTTGACGAATTGTCGGAGAAGGCTCTGTGTCTGAACGAACTGCTGACGTTTGCTAGCGACAGTGTTAGGTGTGATATTGAACTAGAGGCAATTGGGCAGCAACTGTCGTCGTAATGTGGATGTGTTACTCGGAGGCTGCTCGAACGCCAGCTACAGATGTGGGCAGCGCTATAGAAAATCTGCAAGGTCTGTGTGAGGACTTAGCATTCGACGCAGGACATGAAGTTGTGTATGGTATGGGGCGGAGCGGATATACCGATGAAGAGTTGCACACGAGAGAAAGATTATATGAAAATGGAGCAGAAGTATGTCAATTGTTTCTAGTAGTATTACTTTGCCGTCCAGCTAGTTATCCGACCATAACTTTGTTGTGTCCTGACAAGTGTGAGTGCGCCAGTACCTTTAGCCGTTCAGCTAGTTCTCTGAGGCAACATGAAATTGGTTATCGATATTCAAGGATTCAAAACAACCGACAAGAATTTCACTCCAAAGGAATTTGCTTCTTACGATGGAACCAGTATTGCTTACCACGTGTTCAAACAACCCTTTCCTTTCGAAGCACTGCCTCAGAATTTGCAAAAGCAAGCCCGTTGGTTAATGGAAAACCATCATTGCATAGCCTGGAAAGATGGATTTACTCCTGCATACCTGTTCCCCACCATATTGCGACGCCTTCTGCGGGACGCTGAACTGATATATGTCAAAGGGAGAGAAAAGGCTGAGTTTCTGAAACGCTACACCTCAACACCAATCATTCTCTTTTTTTTAATAATTTTAATTTGAACCAGATCAACAATATACATTGCTATACATGGTTTTGATATTAATTACAATTTGGTAACTTAATTATCTTAGCTTTGAGGCAATCTAATAGTGTCTCCTCGAAGTTTAATTGTTAAACTATCTTAAATGTTGTCTATTACATCTTGGGGGAGTTTCCTTTTAAGTCTAGTGTGAATATTACGGCGACCGAGCTGTAGATTCACTGCACTTTCACAGAAGTTTATATTATCGAAGAACTTTTTGGTTAGTCTTTGGATGAATGTCTTTATTGGTTCAATTCCGAGTTCATTGTGGATTTGGGTGTTGGTGACAAACCACGGAGCATTAACTGCTATTCTAAGTACCTTGTTCTGGAATACCTGGATTTTTTTGATGTTGGTATCTGAGGCTGAGCTCCATACAGGGCAAGCGTACGTGATAAGAGATCTTAGCAAGGCTTTATACAAGAGTAGCGTACATTCTGTTCACCAATCATTGAAATTGCGGAGCAACCACCACTCAGTCCAACACAACCCCTTTGCATGTATTATGCAAAAACTTGTTGCTATTGTGCTTTGTCTAATGTTTACCATATATATAATCATTACTTAATGGAATAATAAAACAGCATTTAAATTTTATTCTGTTTTTTTATTTACAAACAATATATAATCTAACAATGTACAATCTAATGATCTGCAAAGGCTGAATATCGTTCTACGTATACTTTATCCCTATGTTTTGAGCTGAAGACGTTTCTCAATACCTCTTCCACATTAAGGATCCTCCGCTTGAACCTCATCTTATCCATAGCTTCTTGTTTCCAGACTCCTCTCCGAGCTTCTTTATACGCATACGCCCACGTATGCAGATTGTACATCTGATTCTTCGAGTCGTCAAACTGCACACTCTTCTTCATTTTCCTTCTTTTCACAAATTTGTTCGTTCAGACCGATACTAGTCAACAGCCGCACCGTTTTGTAGATTTTTTCTTTTTTGGTGGGAGGAGGTTCTAGAGTTTCACTTTGAAATCAAGGTCGAGTGGTGGGAGATGTTAGAGTTCGTCCTTGAAAATGATGTGATGTTGAAAATCACCTTAGCCTTCAACTCAAGGTCAAATCAAAATAAAAAAAATAAACCATCTAAAAATTATATTAAGTTAAATGTTACAGGTGATCAATATTTGAAATATATCTCCAGAAGAGCGAGCCATATCCACTCCTAACTTGAAGTGTGAACATGCCGGTTGATGTAGAGTTAATTTTCGTTGTAGATTTACACAGTAGATCGAATACTGAGACACGTTCTTCCAGCATTTCAGCAAAGGGATGCTTTGGGTGGTAGTCCATATCCAGCGTCAGCGATGTATTTCCTTCTCTAGCAAAATATTTTAAAATGTTTTTTTTCCAAATTGGCAATCAGTCGTTTCCGTTTTTCTTGTTGATTTTGGCTATCGCCAGCCATAGCAGTCACTACATACGCGTCAAATTCCAAGTCTAAATTTCTGAGTCCCGAGGAATTTCTCACTATTTTATCTAAATTGTTTTTTGCATCTTCAAACCAGAAAGCACAGCACAACTTTACAGCGTGCTTTAATGTGATTTCATGTGAAGAATCGTCACTTGGAGTCTGATCCATTATTTTATACGTAAACGGATAGTGTGCGAACTTGACGTAAGTTATAAAACAATTAACGAGACCATGATAATGCGCAACCTTTTATACTTTCGATTATCCCAAAGGTCATCGCCGTTTTTCATTAAATAGTTTAAGGACTCGGTGGTCTAATGGTATGACGCCTGGGGAGCATTATATGCATTAAAGGGAATTCTAGACACTGCGCCTCAGGAGATCTGGGTTCGAATCCTAGTCGAGTCAATTTTTTTTTAATATTATATTTTTTTTCAATAATCAGAAAGTAGACGGCAGTAGGAGTACAATGCAAAAAAAGACCTGCTTCGGAGTATTACAATTGTTTTACTGCTTTTGTCAGAGCGTTGTACGTAAAAACTCGATCATGAAGAACGAGACAATACGCGGTTGTGTTGGCTAGCACGTTTGCGGAAGTTTCAAATTCAACTCGAAAAACTACAGCGTTCGCGTGGAGGTAGTCCTTTTGATGGGAGCAGTCGATTACAACAATGGGTGCTTTGTCGACAAACTCATTGGGCGTGAACCAAGGCTCGTCAGTCTTGTTATAATAGGACGATTGAAACTTGGAGTACATTTCGTATAATGTGGCGTAATGATTCAGACCATAATTGTTATTTAAATTATCGTAGGGGAAACGTTCGGTGTTGAGATAAACTCTAAAATTTGTAAGATTCATTTTGTCGAAATGACTATTGTCCTTAGAGATGAGCCCCGAACGTTCCGTCTGAAAACCTACGATGACATATCTGGGGGTTTGTAATTTGGTGGTTTTTGCAATGGCATGAGAATGTTGAGTCACGGCATTAACGCCTGGTATGATATGAAGTTGCCAGCTGCGAAACGCTACTTGTGTGTCGATATTTTTGTCAATGTATTTGGTCAGAGATAATTCTTGAGCAAGACCTGGAGTGACATGTGGAACTTTCCAATACAGCTTGTCAATCGTAACTTTAGCAGTTTCTCCTACGGTAGCACTGAATACGGCGTCGGCATCGGTATTGCTGCGAATCAGGACAAGCTCTTGTCGGATGTTAAGTATGACTTTTCCATAATCTTTGGCAAAGCCTAGCAGAATTCTCAACGGTATTCAGGCACTGAAGTTGCCTTGTGCATCGGTAATGTGAGTATTGGCGGCGTACAACCAACCAGAATTTTAAAGCTTTTTAACATCATCAGAACTGTAGGACACATATCCCTTAAGAGTAGATGTAATACCAGGTTTGGTAACAGAATCGACAACGACACCATTGATTTCGTATCGGATTTCGCTAAATAAGTGAGCCAACCCATTGTTAAGAAATTTAGCCGTCGTAACTTTACCGGTTGCTTTCCGTAATTTTCCCTCTATGTATAGATAGCTCAAACCTGGTAGAGTTGACATATCTTCAGGAATTGGAATTCGAATTTCATCGTTATAGTCGAAACGGTTTGTATACGGTTGATGGGTGTGCAACTGATTGCTAACGATCGAGTTGTCGACGAGGACACGTTCCCCAATATTTAGAATACTCATGGCAGCACTTTAAAACCCAACGATCGCAAGAAGTTTCTGTTTGCCTTTGTTAACTGCTCGGCGGACGAAGCTGAACTGATTTTACAAGGCTGTGGACAACGTCTCTTATACGAACTGGGTTGGACATGGTAGGGTGAAGGGTTGAATCGAAAACCCATTATAACTTCTTTAAATGCAATGTTACCGTGACGGTTTCCTTACTAAAACTGACGGGGGTATCAGTCTGGTCCAGTATTTTAACAGTTAGGTTAGTGATCTGTCTTGTGCTGATCGGTAGGTAAATGACAGGGTTAGGTGTTTCCACTATTTTGTACCCAGGCGGCACTATGGGGAAGAATTGATGAACGATGTGGCCAGGCTTACCATTTTTATAGAAACCGACAGAGATATTGCAGTGGATAAGGATGGAGTTAATGTTCAAAATTTTCGTAACATGATCACCTGCATGCCACATATTCGCATCATAAATTTTGCTGTCAAATCCCAACATGTCTCGGATAGTATTGTCACATGTAAAGTCGATTGGAACGTTCGATTTTATTTCGGTTTTTAAGGTGCTGTTGTTTCCGCGTAGCAGCACCCGCCCATTACTTCCGCTAGACTCAAGTTGGTTATGCAGAAAGTTGGCAATGTCCGTAGTTTCGTATGCACCCTCAGGTATAGTAATATGAGGTAGTCCGACGAGATGAAATTCATTGTTGGGAGGTCTAATGTTAGCAATAGTATTGTAGGTTTCGAAACTTAACAACCCCAAAACATATTCGCTACCGTCGTCTAAGAAAATAGGGAGGTCAAAATTCGCAGTAAGGATTGATGAATCACCTGTCAGAGTGAATATACTAGACATGATGAAGCGCAACACTTAAACTGTCGACAAAAGCGGTTTCGCAAAGTTATATAGAAATTTGAGACACAGGTGACCGCATGTGTATGACATGAGTCGTTGATATCTATTAGAATTATACGTGATCGTGTTATTGCCACCATCGCTACGAAAGTATTTCACTAATTCGGTTGGAGGTTGTAAGCGACCGATGCTATCGAAATACAGAACAAAGGTATCCACTTTTACGTAAGCCGTCCAATGCGTGCCAGGTCCTACATCATCGTCCAAGTTAGTGACACCACATTCTCGTTTACGAATCTTGATAGGCAGGGCATCCCGCATAAATATTCCCCTAAAGTGTGGAATTTCTAGGCGTTTAACGTAGTCTGTAATATCGATGTTGGTTAACGCGCGGCGCGGCAGCTTCAACGGTAGTGTTTTCACTGATACGGTCGTAGACATAACCCTTTTCCGCGAGCAATGGATTCCATAGCTTTGTTATGTCGCTCCTTTTCCTGGAGATTCTTTTTAGCAGCCTTTGAGTCTCCCACTGCTTTAGCGACTGCTGCAGCACCACCTCCGAGGGATCCCAATGCTCCTAATGCAGCAAGTATGGGTACAAGCGGCAATATGCCTCCTCTCTTCGGAAGAGGTAGTATTCTTGACCGCTTCCGCCTCCTCCTTGTTTTTAAAGCTCCTCCTGAATGCGAGCGGAGTGTGATACCGACCCGTTTGGAATGCGTTCTCCGTGTACGCTTCCGTTTCACACCCATTCCGACTTTCGTCTTTCCTTTCATAATTCCAGTAACAGCAAGGGCTGCAGCTCTTTCCCCAAGAGTAGAGTCTTTGGCTTTAACACGTTCCCAAGCTTTCTCTGCTAGAACTTTATCTGCCGCGTGACGTGTCGAAAGATCGCTAGATTGTGAGTATGCGATGTCGTGTTGCTTGCAGGCTTCGTCCAGAGGATTCCTTCCTCGATCGCCTCGAGAAAGACGTTTTTTAAGTCGGGTACCAGGTCCGCAAAACTTGTACCCTGGTATGTGTAGTTCAAAGGGTAATTTGTCAATAAGGGTATTCAGGAAACCGCGACCTTTCCGCTTGGCGGTTCGGTGATGACTGGTTTGTTTGCGCTTAGTAGCTTTCATCTTAAAGACTTACACACGACTGATGTTCTTCAAACGGAATTAACAAATATAACGAGAACGCACGGCGGGTAGAGCGCAGTTTCCTTCAGAGCGAAAACGATGGAAAACGTCAAAATTGTGAAGCAAGGGTGTTCCTTGGCGGTAGTAAATCACACAATAAATTCCATATCCGAGACTTACAGAAAGCACAGCGCTTTACTGGGTAAAGGATGTAAACGATGTGTGGTCATAGGTCGATCCGGATCTGGAAAAACCAACCTCATGATCAGTTTACTAGTGCATCGAAATGGGTTGCGATTCGGACACCTTTATATTTATTCGAAAACACTCGATCAACCCAAATATAATTATCTGAGAGTAGCCTTTCAACCATTGAGAGACATTGGATTCTTCGAATATAGTAACGATTGTGAGGTGATCAAACCCCAGGAAGCAAAAGAACATTCCGTGATAGTTTTTGACGACGTAGCTTGCGAGACGCAAAGCATAATTCGAGATTATTTTTGTTTCGGACGTCACCGAAACATAGATTGTTTTTATCTATGTCAGACGTATTCATCTATTCCTAAGCAGCTCATAAGAGATAATGCAAATCTCGTCATCATATTCCAACAAGACAACACCAATCTGAATCACATTTACGACGATCATGTCAACACGGACATGTCATTCGACAAGTTTAAAGCATTGTGCTCTTATTGTTGGAATGAGGATCACGGATTTTTAGTGATCGATAAAGAAAGCGAAACCAACGCGGGACGATATAGAAAAGGTTTCGACAATTACTTTAATATATAGACAGCAGCCAAAGAAGGGAAGGTAGTAGTTTACCAACAACTGAAGGAGTTGCAACATGGATAAGCGTTTAGCCAGGAAACTTATCAAAACCCGACAATCCGTTAGACGTAAATACGCAGCTTTAAAAGCTGACATCGCCCAATCCCAGTCGATTTTAGCTGAGCAATTTAAACCTCTTTCCAAACCGCTCACCGAATTGCTGACAACTATAAAGCAAGAAGGTGTGCCAGTGGGCGAACCAAAAGCGGATTATTTGCCAATAACAATTAAACGTAGAGTATCCACTCCCTCTACCTTGCCCCGTCCGCGAGCGATAACCACTCCAGGCCAAGTTTCTGCGACAAACCTTCCGGGATCGTCACACACTTCCATACCGGGGCCATCATACACCTCTACACCGGGGCCATCACGCACCTCCACACCTCGATTTTTGCAGGCGCATGTGTTATCCGAGAGTGAACCAGTAGAGGAATACGATGAGCAGTTGCAAACAGAGGTTGCTGAGGCGGCAGCAGAAGAAGGTGCTGTACAAGCGGCCAGAGAAACCATCCAACAAATGCTGGCACCGGAAGTTCTTGGTCAATATTTAGAACAATTTCAAGGGTTAGCTCGCACATACGTGGAAGGAATGATACGAGATCCTGAGGACAAGTACGGTTTGCACTACGGAGTCTGATTCAACATAGAGGGAGATAAGTTTGCTATAGGAAATAAAGAAATCAAATTCGAGGGTGAAAATATCGTTATTACAGACAACGGCAACAGAATAGTCTACAAAGGCACTCCAGGATTGTACGAATTGATGTTTAAAAAGAAACCAAATATATACCAAAACGCAGATTTAGAGCAATATCTAGATTTAGTGGATCGTTCCGCCGCAAATCGTGTAAACTTGTTACACGATAAATTGCTCATTAAGACCCCATGGGATGCTCGTAGCAGTGTCCGCCCCTGCACGTACCCCCACAGCTCAAATGTCCGGCCAGAACTCAGTCGCGTGGGAGGGTTCACAGGTTTAGGGTGCGTTTTGGGGCAAAATGCCACGAAGGGGTGTCGATATCGGGTTATTAAGACAAAGTTATGGGGCGCCACGACGTTTGAAAGATGTTTAAAATTGATGATTAACTGACGACTGGTCAAAAGTCGAAAGCCAATCGCAGTGGCGTTGCGTTGCACTCCAAGGGGTGCTCCCACGGCACTGGCTTTTACACCTACCTTTTGGGTGTCCTTTCTCCAGTTGCTTAGGCCCTGTACAAAGGAATACATACACAACGCAACAAGAAACTCAATTCAAGTGTGCAGGTAGCAAATGCTACAAATTGGGGTTAGTAAACAATGCAACACAATAAGGGCTGAAGGCCAAGAAAAGCGGCACATCCGCTGAGAATATTGGTCACCTAGATCCCGGAATACACTGATTTAATTTGCCTCAAGGCTCTCTACAATTCCCGGAGCCAGGCTTCCATAAACTTGCTGAAGGCTTCTATTTACATTATTTGACGATAACTAGGGCTCGGTTAATTAGCACGCGGCCCACAAATAGCATATACGATAGATTGAGAGTTCCAAAACTTCGCACGTCACTGTATAATACGCAATTCACTGTTTTATTTAGTTACTAGTACAATACCTTGATTCATCGCTAGGACGCCAAGCAACTGTGTTGTTGAAGTGCTGATACCGGAAGAGTTCGACCTGGAGATTCAACGCTCTGGCGATGCTTACAGAAGAGGGTTGCGATAGCAGCTTAGATGCGGCAAGGGTTGATGAACAGGCAGGGACGGTTGAACAACTTACTCGGAGAAGTGTGGCGGCAAGATCCTTCGAAGAAGTCGCAAGGTGGAGCCAAACGATAACTCACAACGGCTCACCCTGTATATTGATGCTTTGTGTTTGTTCCTATTACAAATCCGCCGACATGGGAGAGGAATGGCACACCACGGCACTTAGAACTTTTAAGGGACGAAAAGCACTTATAACTGCCACAATTCCGAGGGTACAACGCGCCCCTGAAAACGAAAGGGGTTGTTCTTTGTTTTTAAGTTAACTTGCACATCCGTGCGATAGCGAAGCGTAAATTCGACTCTGCGGGAGGGAACGCGCTGGACGCAGCGTTAAATTTTATAATTACGTCATGCGTAAAACTTTCCATCAATCGGCAACTCATTCGGGTACATAAAGGACCTATTGTTTGAAGTGCTGACTTGCATTCACCAAAATAGAGCGCGCAACAAGGCACGGGGGGGTTCCCCCGTATGTCACGCTCGTCTCGACGGCGCGGTAATCTAATCCTCAAGGACTCGCCTTTTTAACTAGTGGACTAAATGCAGACTCCATCTACCAGCGATTTACGAAGTCACATAGCAAGGTTCTGACGCTATGATCATGCGTTACAGCGTTCGCCTCTAGATTGAAGCAAATGCCTTAATTAAGATACTTTATGCGACAGATGTCGGGATCTGGCCTACATATGTGCCAAACAGTAATTGAATTTTCGAAATATGCCCGATGGCTTAAATTATGCTGCAATATGCGGGAGCGGAATGCGGAATTACACATAGATTTTTAACGAAAATCGGGAGTCTTAACAAACTACGACCCCACACAAAGAGTTAGTGGCAAAGCAGGGTCTAAATACATGAAAATAGTACGACCTCTAACTGCCTCCTCAACCATAAGAGCTCCCGGCAGACCAGCGACAAAGGTACCACGGCGTGGCAAGGGATTACTAACAGTGACGGACAAAAAAGTGGAATATGTTCCTTGGAAGGATCCCAACTCATTAGTGAATCGGTTGCGTATATTAATAGCTTCTCAAGCAGCTGGACACACGGGTCATTCCAATGAGATAGTTCGCATCACCGAAGCCCTGCGAGACGCGAAAATAATCTACTAAGGGGTACAAAAGTGGAGTGCCAATAGCGGTAAGGTCAGAAAGCATCAGCCGACGATAGAGTAATGCCCATCGACAAATTTGGACGGCACTACCATAGCACGCGCCACGCAGCGCATCCCAGACATGTCTTTATGAAAGTGAAAAATGTAAATCAACTCCATATAGAAGTACCACTGCTGCTAGTGGGGCGTGGGTACGATGAAATCGGATATTCCAAAATTTTCGGACAGAACGAGTACATTTTTCCGTTAACAACCGGCGAGATCATAAGTGTTCAAGTCAGCGAACCTTTGGTAGTATCACACATCAACGGCATCCCACAGGACACGCTTGTCAGTAAGACATTGCGGCGAGGAGATAAACTGCAATTCGAATCGATAAACAATAAGTTATACGTGCAATTGCTGCTTAAATGTCCCGTAGGAGTGTAGAAAGCAACAGTTGACAATGAACCTTAAAGAAGCCATAGTTAGCGAACTCCACAAACCAGCACGAAAAAATTTCAAGAGAAGGCGCGTTATCCTAAAAGGCTTGAACGATTTATATCAAGCGGATTTGGTAGAAATGATTCCTTATGCGAAAGTCAATAAGGGCTTTCGTTACATTCTGGTAGTGATTAATGCTTTCTCAAAGTATGTATATCCCGTAAAACGTAAAACAGGAAAGGACGTAACAGCTGCCATGGGTAAGGTGTTGAGGAGTGTAAAGGTGTCACCGCAAAACTTGCAAACGGATTTGGGGAAAGAGTTTTACAACACCGCTTTTCAACTATTAATGCGGCAGCACAATATCAAGCACTACAGCACGTATTCTAGTATGAAGAGCAGCATAATGGAGAGATGCAACCGCACACTGAAGAACATGATGTGGAAGCAGTTCAGCCTGCAAGGGTGCTACAAATGGTTGGATATCCTACCCAAGATCGTAGCAAAGTATAACACAACCAAGCATCGCACAATAGGAATGAAACCTGCCCAAGTGAACTTAAAGAATGCAAAACTTTTGTTAAACACGGCGTACAGTTACACAAAGATCGTGGACCCGAAACCTCAAAAGTTTCGTACAGGGGACTTGGTACGCATTAGCAAGTATCGTTCGGCATTTAGCAAGGGGTACACGCCAAGCTGGAGCAACGAAATATTTACAATATCTACAGTTCGACTTACAAACCCTACAACCTATCGACTCACGGACCAAGAAGGTCACGAAATTAAAGGAGGATTCTACGAGCATGAACTGCAAAAAACAAAACATTCAGACGTATATCTAGTTGAAAGGGTCCTGAAGAAGAAAGGAAACTTATTGTATGTAAAGTGGTTGGGATTCGACAAGCGACATAATTCTTGGATACCTAAAACCAATCTCGTGTAACTTAAAGAAATGATGTAGTGCTCTCAAAAAACAAAACATTTTTTTGTAGTAAATATCTTTTTTAATAAATAGACTGGTACAACTATGTGAGTTTTTCTTCAGATATGCATTACTAATTCTGAACAACATTACAGATTTCAATGTGAGTTCTTCTGTAGATATGCATTACTACTTCTAAACAACATAACACATTTCATTTAAATTGGAACTATATGAGAATGTTATATGATAACTACTTACAAACATAGTATGATACAATAACATAATAACAAATTGTACAAAAATGAAATTATGTATACTTAACATTTTACGATACAATTACATAGTAACTAATTATACATACAAAGGAAATCAAATTATGTCTAAATATCTACGAAAAGAAAACCTCTGTAAACGTACAAAAGAAAAATTAAAAAAAATTTTTTGTAGTAAATATCTTTATTTAATTAATAGACTGGTACAACTATGTGAGTTTTTCTTTAGATATGCATTACTAATTCTGAACAACATTACAGATTTCAATGTGAGTTTTTCTGTAGATATCCATTACTACTTCTAAACAACATTACACATTTCACTTAAATTGGAACTAGATGAGAATGTTATATGATGACTACTTACAAACATAGTATGATACAATTACATAATAACAAATTGTACAAAAATGAAATTATGTATACTTAACATTTTACGATACAATTACATAGTAACTAATTATACATACAAAGAAAATCAAATTATGTCTAAACATCTACGAAAAGAAAACCTCTGTAAACGTACCAATCTCGTGAGACTTTTTGCAAGAAATAAACTGTCATTACCATGTAAACGAAAAAAAAATGTACTGTTATTGATCCGCGCGTAGTATTACTGATCGTCTTGCAATAATTCCAGTAATCTGTCCAACGGTCTAGCACCTGACATGCCTATATCTACATGACCCCATGCTAGAGTGTTATTCGACTGAGGAATAAGATAGCGCTTATCATCCCGATATAATAGCGCAATTTTATTTTTCAGTTCAGTGTACACTGTGTGCTTGTGAGAGCGAAAAACATACATTTGGCAAAAAACCTGACCACGCACATTGTCAACAACGTCGCGATAGGTTGCCATAGTGAGATATTTATTGGCAGCAGCCTTTTGCACACTTTTTGCTTTCTTTACTTTTTTCCCTCCCACAAACACGCAGTAGGACTTAGCACCGGCTCCAAAAAATTGTTCTACCGGAACACCTGCGTACTCGTCTTTCATTTTACCGACGACCGATACGGTTTGAGGTATACCGTGTCGGCCGTCTTTATAATTTGAAGTGTCAAAACGATCTAAATTAGTTTTTATGTCCTCATAGAAATTGTCAGTCCGTACGTGAATTACAAGCGAGTCAGTATCTGTATAGAGTAGCGAGACATTATTGCCATATTTTTGTTTCAAAAAAATATAAAAAAAGTCATACATTACGATTTTAGATAAGTCCAGAATAGTGAAACCTGCATAGATCGGTTTATTATACAAAACAACTGTTTTATTAAGTTCCACAGCAATCAAATTTTCAGAAAAAATTACCGAATCCTTAAAATTTGCTTTGGCAATTAGAGCTGCAGCACCTAGTTTCTTGCCGACATTGTCCCACGTGCTCGCCAACCTGATGTCCGATCGCTTGTCAACATTTTCCATCGTCTTTCCGAAAACGCTATTATTTTTAGCCTTAAAAAAATCTTTCTCAAATTCATTTCGTGCTCGGTTACGCAACGCGGTATTCATATCAATATATGAGCGCAACCAGGGCGATTGAATAAATTTAAGAATTCTGTGAATTTTTGTAAGAACTAAACCAGCATCTAACCATTGTTTTAAATTTCGATAATGAAGCACATACTTGGTCTTATGGTACAAATTTGGAATCAATTTTGGACATTTATATTTTCCACCTGGGGGAATAATAAGTTCCGGACAAAAGGGTAGATCATTGTGGTCGTCGTGCAAGTGTTCAGGATACTGCAGATCAACCTCCAAAATAAAACCCGTATCCGCCTCATCGTCAATTTTAAACACACCAAAATTTTCAACTTCCTCCTACGCGAGCCATTCAAAATTTCGGTGCGGCAAATACTGACGCATCGCAAAACCGTATAAGTTTGTAGCGTCTAAATACATAATGAATGATGTAGGCTCGGAGGAATCATAATTTGGAACTAAACAATTGTTGGCAATAGCCTTCCTACCAATACATGTGCTTATACCACCCCTAATTGACTTTTTGAGAAAATGTATCATGTCCATGTCAGTTAATAATTCTAATTTGACACCCGTAGATCGTAACATAGCGTCCCAACTAAGACCTGGATCCGTATAATATTGGGCAGGGTCCAACTTATATGCTTCCAAACATAACTTCCTAAAATTTTCAAACACGTCTGCCAAAATCAACACGTCAGCTTTTAAATAAATGTCCGAGTAGTCACCCAAAGTTTGACAGTCGAAGGTGTTCCACACAGACACAGCACGATCGTAATCAGTTTGAGAGACGTGTTCTTCATGTAGAGAGTCGAAAAACTGAACCTTCGAAGGCAACTTCGCAAGGTTCAATTTTTCGAAGGAGTCCACAAAGGAATATGGAAACACGCCTTTCTGTCTCATTAATTGTAATTTTGCATCGTCCCCAAACAACCTTTTAATTACATAAAACTGATCGTCAGCCAAATAATCAGCTAAGGTACTCAAAGATCGATTCATAAAACGGTAACTGTCTAGAAATCTAATTTGTAAATAAACTTTCTGCGTTTTGTAACCAAAATCGATTTCATCTACTAACAGATGCTTGCCAAAGGATATATATATATATTTTTCTTTCGTTTGAGGTATCACATCGATCTGTCCGCCATCGACGGCGAATTGTTTGACGAACAAATGAAAATCATAATTTAGGTTGTGGAAAAAACAGGCACAAAATTGGAAACTTGGAAATTTAGATTACAGATAGAATGTGCAGCACCCCGATACGCTCCAGTCAGGTGACAATGTTCTCGCACCCTAATCTGATCGGTCACAAAGGGTCGATCGCATATATGGCAAGACGTAGCAGCCTCGTAATTTTGAAGTTCCACAGTAGTCATCGTCGCCAAAGGAACCACGTTTTTAAAAAAATTGTCATACAAATAACGAACGTCTGCATCCAACCGCTCCATAAAAACAGTTGAAGCATCTTCACCGCGGTACGTTTGAAATTTAGAAAGACTGTCGTCGTACGAACACTTTATAAAATATGCAAACGAGTAAGGCACATGCTTGCACGTCTTAACTGTAAACGAACTCTCGAGGTCTGGTTGCGTATCAGGTTCCTGTACAGGTTTTAAAATCGTCTCAAAATCTGCGTAGACAACGAACGGTAATTTTAATTGTTTATGGTAATTTTCAAATTTCAAAATATTTTGTGGGATTGTTTCACCAAGTTTGTCCACGATCAACTCATCGGTTGGAATTTTGGTATACACCTGATTACAATCAAACTTCATATGTTGTCGCAAGTGCTGTTCAGTACGAAAGCAATGCAAGCATCCGTCACAAAAATGTTTTGCCCCCTTTCTAGCAGTTATTTGCTGCGAAACGAGGCGAGAAATTTTTTTAATGCAACAGTAATGACTGTCACCCTCGTCATTAGTTAACAGAAGCAAGTTAACGTGTCTCAACCGCTTCATGACAGAGTAATGCAAAGGTCCCACAATTTCCCAAATCATTTTTCGATTTTCAAAACGCGACTCTAACCCATACACGTTAACCGAAAGTTGAGGATTAAGTTGTTCGAATTTCGGAATATCGCGCAATTTCAATGGAAATTCCAACCCATTTAACGCCAAAACAGTTCTACAATCGGGATAAGAACTCGTACGATGGGGAGGTCCGCTAGGTTCAACAATACCAGCTAAAATCGCCCACCCGAAACAGTACTCATCCTTGTTTTGAACGGTGACAATAGCTTTCTTTCGCTCAATAAATGATGGCAGTGGTAGGTACGAGGAAGCTCTGAGGGGGTTGTATTTGTTGACGGCGACGACCAACGACAGCAACTGCTTAAGAGCCCAGCCTGCAACAATTCAAGTGTTCTTAATATACAGCCATCGTCGAGGTCACATCAACTTACCAGATTCCCGTTCCTGAAATTCAGACACCTTCTCATCCAAGATGCCGCAAAAATTATCATACAATACATCGAGGTCGGTACCCAAAGTTACAATTTTATTGCGCGTGTTAAATGACTTGATTTCTTCCAATCCTTTACTTTCTAAAACGAAGTATCCAAATAATTCCAAATTCACCTTGAAGCTCTTTGAATTTTTAAGCTGCCTTCGCAATAACGTCAACACTTTTTCTTTAATTTCTAACAGAAACTCCTCGACCATTATATGATAATTTATGGTTGTAACTCTGTACGTGGCAATCCGGGACCTAAAGGCTGACTGCAGGGGTGCCACTCCATCATCCAGGTCTGGCCTCCCGATTCGCAACGCATGACGATTACTTCGCATGTGCCCAACGAAGCCACGCACGGGAACATTCTCGTCGCATACGGAGCAATAGCGGGAGTCTGTAACAACAATCGTAACTACACCGCCCACTCACACACACTCATACGTACTTAGATCTTTACCAGGGCGAGAGCTCACAGACACGTTTCTTGACGTAGACGGTCCAATTGACGTACATGGTCCAGTTGACAAACATGGTCCAGTTGACGTACATGGTCCAGTTGACGTACATGGTCCTGCAGCATTCGCTACGAACATGTCAATCACTCCGGTTTTATAATTACCAATTGATATATACCTGAGGGGGGGATTAAGTCGAGCTTTCTTCGTAGCACTCTCTCTCACCTCTGGAGCGCGAAGATTGGATACCCTCCTCGCAGGAGCATCCATAGGAGTATCTGCAACTGACCGACATGGTTGACTATATATATCAGAGACGGAGAACAACAAACTCACGACTAGGCAAATAGGGAACGTTGCTTGGACAACTCTGGCGCCGATGCCGCAGCAAAGCATCCCGACGCGTAAATTTGCTAGAACATTGCTCGCAAACGTGCATTATTACTGTAGCAGTAGGGCAATCCAAATTGGTAATATGTACCGATAATGCTATTAGCACGCGGGCAATGCTTCTCGGTATATACGCGCCAGCCGACACGATGGGGGCGTTTGGATTACGTCGGCCAAGAGGGGAAGTAGACAGGTTATAAGTGAGGGAGGGGGTGTGGATAGAAGAGGCAAGAAACAATAACAATAGCCTTGCCTAGTCATCTAAAATCCTTAATATGTTGGAAATAATGCGAACAAGTGTTTCAATTTGACTTATTTTCAACTTTCGAGCAGTCACGGTGCGGATTAGGCATTGATTGCCGACTTGGCGGCTCCTCACCCGCAACTGTTCTCGCTGATATCGCGCCAGCCTATCTAGCCTTGACAGAGCCGCCTCGTGCTGTTCTAATTCCTGGAGGCGGATGTCCACGGCGGCACGCAACAACCTGTTATGCCTTTCGGCACGAGTCTCCACAACACATTCTGCAACTACCGCGGGGGTATCTACAGCTTGCGGAGGAGCCTCCACAGGTCTAGGCTGATTGCATCTTGCTATTGCCTCATCTATCTCACGCAAATTCTCATCCGTGAAATCTACCCACGCCGGCTCAGCATCCATCGATACCTCAGTATCGATGGGTGCGGAGTCAGTATGAGCAGACATCACAACATCTACAGCAATGGGTACATCGTTAGGTGTAAATGGTGTAGATGTAGTTGTTGGTTCTCCAACAACTACATCTAAACCATCTACACCCCATAACTGTCTCATAATATCGGTGAGGTCTGGTAGCGTACCGTCCCCCACGGGAGCTTCCAATTCAAATTCTGCCAAAATGCAATCTACATTAGCAGGACCATTTTCAATTAGTTCGCTCACTTCGAACGAAATTTGCAATGGCACAGTGGAATCTCCATTCGGCAATGGAAAAACATACTCCACCAATTTGGAAGAGGACGCCGATGGACCATTTCCGGTAGCAGCCACCGGCGCTTGAAAGGCAGGCGACTCGTTGCTTGCACAAGAGCTGTGTGCCCCACATGCCTCGACAGCATCGTCGTGGTAATGTTTATTTAAAAACATATCGCGCAAGTTGTGAGTGTTCCTGTTAGACGGTTGCACATTGCTAGAAGTAAGCAGCGCCCTCAACAGTGAATGGTCCTGACGCTTAGGAAGCTTAGCAGGGGTGCCACTAATGGAATCACTTTTGCGGTGTGCAGATGCGCTTGCATTGTTAGCAGCCATGCTACTCTTACGTTTAGCGTCAGGGCGGGCAATTACATTATCGTGCACTACTTGAATTGGAGTTTTTGAACTACTCACCGTGAAGGCGCAAGTACACAATCGCATGTTCTTAGCATCCTCCTTTGCTATCATGGGATACAAAGGAGCACTAAGATCATCACTCAGCACAAACAATAGACCACTGCATCTAACACAACGACTGTAAGAGGAACTCATTGCTAATGTTTAATTATTGAATGTGCATTTCCACCTATATATAGTAATAAACTGCAGCGAAGTCGAGGCATTAAACTGTGGAATGCGGTTGTGGTCAACCGTGCTCGGGCAATCGCGGATCTACTCATAGAGAAATGAACATTAATGCCCTAGAATGTTGAATGCGGGTTCCGACCTATATAGGAACGAACTCGAGGCTTTAAACTGTGGAATGCGGTTGTGGTCAGCCGTGCTCGGGCAATCGCGGATCTACTCATAGAGGAATAAACTTTAATGGCCTAGAATGTTGAATGCGGGTTCTGACCTATATAGGAATGAACTGCAGCGAACTCGGGGCTTTAAACTGTGGAATGCGGTTGTGGTCAGTGTGGTTTTAGCGCTCGCGCAATGTTACTGGAACAATCGGAAGTGTTGTTTTATTATGTTCCTGATAATGGAATTTACTGTGCTGGTGACGACAGGACTACCGACTTAACATTTTTGTTCCCTTCTCCTTCCCACTTTCTAAATCAATTACTGGCTCATTTTTTTGACGACAATCCCGGCTATTTTTTTTACAATAGTTCAATGCTTTATACCTGCGCTCCTGCAGAAATACTATCGTGGTTGCATTCTCCTGAACTAGAAGACCTTCACTCTAAGGCAATTAGTAGCCGGCATTCATCCTAATTAGAACCCTGCATTCATGGTGCATATGAACTCGAATGAACGCACTTGAACTGGAGTCTGTGGAATGCGGTTGTGGTCAGTGTGGTTTATCTGACGTGCCCAGGATATCATGTTACTCGAACCCTGCATTCATGGTGCATATAAATGAACTTTGAATAACCACACTTGAACTCGAGTATACATAGAACTGGACGACCTTCACCGTAACGTTATGTGTTTCCGGCAACTCTGTTTTCAACGTTGTGCAACTTGCACTTGTTTCACAAACATCGAGTAGTTAAAATGTTGTTCTTCATAAATTTTATATCATTGACAATTGTGTACGCTCCCGAAGAGGCACGTGCAGAATTATCTGCCGGTTAGATGCGGTACTGGTTGAGCCGGTTCGCTTGGACACCGGCTCCAGAAGAACCGCTAGTATTGCTTCTGCGATCTCTGACTCCTTCATCCTCTACGTTGTTCTTCAACTACACCGCTGGACATCTGTCAGCTCAGAACTGGGAGGCTTCCACCGTCGTCCCCCAATTGGAGGACATCGTAAACAGGGTCTTGGCTGGAGAGGCTGCAGCTTTAGCTGAGCTCGACGATGCTGAGGTATCATTGAGTTGGGATCTCTCAGACTTCGACGCCAGCTCACCTGCACCCTCAGTCTTTTCCGACGTGTCCACCGAAGCCTACGATGTGGACGGTGGTAGTTTTAGTGACAGTGGACAAATACACACCTTTATTAGTAAAGAGTAGCGTAAGTTATATAATATTAGTGTGTATATTAGTGTACTTTAGTTAATCTTGTAAATAGAACTTAGTTACTTTTGTACATAGAAAAATAGATATTAGTTTCCTCCATATATTTTTTTTTCCTAAAGTGTTTGTGTACACGTTCTCGAAACGTCACCTGTAGATAGTAGTAGTGGAGGTCCATGCCGACACTAAAAAATTTTTAGAGGTTTTTTTGATACAAGGGTAAGTCAAGGTAAGTGTTAGTGATCTTGAAACAGTGCTAGTGTACACGTTCTCGAAACGACACCTGTGAATAGCAGTGGTGAAGGTCCATGCCGACACTAAAAAATTCTTTGAAGATTTTTTTTGAGGCAAGGGTAGGTCAAGGTAAGGGTGCAAAAGCTCTTGAAATTAGGGGTAGAACTCATTGAAGGAGTGTGTACCTTGAAAAAATGGTTGAGGTCATTCACTTTAAACATTTTTTTCTTTTGGAGTGTTCTGAGACAAGTGTTAAGTCATTTTGCTGTTCCAGATGCTTAATTGCATTTCACGCTGTTAGTTAGGTCATTTTGGTATTTTGAATAGCCGCCTAAGCTTAGAGCAGCGCGCCCGTATGCTAAGCCCTTTTAGCTCTTTATTTGGCTCCATCGCCTAATTCCAGAATCACGATTTCGCACATATTTAGCCCCAAAAGCAGTATTTTTCGTCGGTTGGAGCTCTCCTCTGATGGCGTTTTTCCGAATTCCGAATAGCACGCGGTGGTGGCGTGATACCAGCGTGGCCCGCATTGGTTTGTTTCATTTAGCACGCTGTGGCGGCGTGATACCATCGTGGCCCGCATTGGCTTGTTTCATTTTATCGCCTTGCGATTGGCTGTCAAGGTTTAGTCACGTGAGGACGCGGCCAAGGTGACCTTTGCTAATGCTTCCCTCGTGGCATTCAGCCGAGAGCCGTCGTTAAAACAAGAGGTCGGATAGTGTATGTGAGTTCGTGCGGCGCTCCCGCCATTATGGCGGGGGCGTCAGTCGTTTTCCCGTCGGGTGCTGCTCCAGCAGTTATGTTGCGGGCGTTTTCGCCTTGAAGGGAGTCTTCCAGAGCCCGTGGCAGAGAGCGCTTGTGTGTGGTGGTGGTGATTCGAAATTTGTCGAGTGATCTTCGGCGTAACGTGGGTGTTTTGGAGCCCAGTTCCTGCTACTGTTAGTGAGGGGTCGTGCCCCCTTCATCTCGACCTACGAGGATTTGGTTCAGCAGAACGAGTGAGGCCCCCATCATTTTCGTCGTCCCGTTGTACGCGTCTTGACGCGTCTCCCGTCGCCATTGAGGCGGTTATGCATTCACCCCCTTTCGCCGTTGTAACACCGAAGGTACCTACCACCTACGATTGCAGCTCGTCGCAACTCAGCTGTACCAGGCTCCCTCGCCGCCCACGCATTAAGGTATGTGCCTTTAACCTGATTACCGCTGTGAACGCGAGTGTTACTCATTACTACTCATTACTACGCTAGTGTATTCATTCAGACTGCAGACAGTTCAGGCCGTGAAGGCTAATGTAAATCGTCGCTGCCGTTGCATAAGGCAATGTGTATCTTTGTACCTATTATTGCTGTTCACTAATGTTCAACATCTGTCGTTAAGCTTAGAGCGCGCGTTCCAGCTGGTGCCCTTAATTATAGAGTAAGGTTAGATACAGGGCGACGCATTCTGCTACCCCATTGTAACTCGAAGTGAAATATATGTTTGGTTAGTTAAGGGAACTATTGTTTGTTTCGGTTTGTGCATGTTCTGTTACAGATAGACGCCCCTTTATTGTACGAATTATTGTACGACGGAACGAGGAAGCTGTGAGCGTGCAGGTGAGTGGGACAGCTGCGTAGTCGTGGTCGGATGGACACCTAATCACAATCCTTGCTTAAGGCAATCCCGAAGTTGTTGTTTGACCTTGCAACTCTTGCATAATCTTATTGGCGGAGTATTTTTGCATGCTTCACTCCCGTCTAACCGTCCAGGCCCGGTTAGCCGGGTTAAGACAGGCTTGGTGGCGCCCTCATAATTTCGACATACCCTGTATATATTATGCCACAACGCGCTTGCCCAGAACGTATCGTGTGACTCACGCCCGACTCCCTGAGCGTTCCAGCCGTGGCCTATTAGCCTATTTCGAACCGATCTCAGGGCAAGTGTGTCATGTTTTCAGGACTGATTCCGTGGTGCGATGCTCACCTTGGGTGGGTGTCGTAAAGTCCTTTTCATACCGTAACAGGCTAATTTTGGCGGCCCAATCGCGTGGGGCTTGTTGTTTGTTGTTGTTGTTGGACGGTAGTAGTCTCGTTAAGCCCACCCGTCGTACGTCTTGATTTTGGCTATTCCAACGTTTGGAGCCTATTGGTGCACGACAACGCTCGACCTCATTTTGGGGTTTTCTTTTTTTTTGCGTTGTGTGTCTTAATTTTGGCGCCCAATGTTTTTTTTCGTCATTTCGAAGTGGTATGGACTGGTAAACCGTTTTTTTTTCTTAGTAGAATATTTTACCGAGCTTCTTTTCTTGTTTTCTATTTGTCTTTTCCTGTTTTCTTCTGTTTTCTATATGTCTTTTCTTGTCTTTTCCTGTTCTTAGTTTATTTTCATTAGTTTTCTTGACCGTGTATATGTTTTTTCTTAGTTGTCATTTGTCTTTACGTTTCTTTTCTTGTTTTCTATATGTTTTTTCTTGTCTTTTCTTATTTTCTATTTGTAGTTTTGTGTTTTCTTGTTGTTTATCGCCTTTTTGAGTTTCCTTTTTGTGTTTTTCCAGGTCTTTTCATATTTTGAGTATCTTTTTCGTCATTTTTACCGTCGTTTCTTGTTTTTCTTAGCCAGTTCATACTACCGAGATGTTTCGTTGCACTTGTTGCAGATTTTATCCCGTATTAGTCGGATTTAGTACCAGATGTTGTCGAGTGAAGGTACCGACCTTGTTTTTTTTAAGTCTTTTCGAAGGCTTAGTTGGGAGTTTCGATTCCCTGTCGTTTACATTGTTTAGCCTTGGGCTAAGTTGACCCTTTTGTTGTACCGAACTGACGTTTATCGATTTTGACGTTCACGTTATCGAGGTTTATCGATTTTGACGTTGATGATTACCGATTTTGACAATTTTTTTTTGCTATCGGTTGGTGTTGTGCCGCGTTGATTTTTGGTGAGCAGGTTGGAATTCTTTTTCACCTTCATTACCGTGTTTTGGTTTGTTGATAAGTTATGGTGTGCTGTTGGTGTGCTTGGGGAGATTCGCTCGTGCGGTTATTACGTCCCTCAGGCCATCTTCTTAGTTGGTTTGGTGTAGTTATTTTCGTTGGACTTTTATTTCATTTTCATTATTATCATGTACCGCCCAACTTTGTTTACCGACTTCTTCATGGACACCCCGAAAGTTATCGCAGTGTTTTGTACACTTACCGTTAGCATTTAACGAGTCTTTACCGCTGGTCGGAATGCTTCGTACTTGTTGACGTTTTGTTGTCATTTATCGTACCCTTTTTGTCTGATGACGTCATGTTGTCAAGTATCGTGTTCTTTGTGAACAGTTTCGTTGAAGCTTCTGAGCTTTGTGTGGCGGTAATGGCCTGCTGTCCGCATGAGGTTTCTTAAATGTATAGTGTTTGAGTGTTCAACAGATTTTTGAGTTTTTCTATGTAGTGATGCCCTGTTGTGTTCGTGGCCTAGCGCTCTTTTACCGTACCGTTGGCCGTCGCCATTTTCAACCACCTGTGTGGGATTACATAAAGAGAGCGTGTTTCTGGTCATTTTGTTTCGTGCGGACCCTGTCGTCGTAAGGTAGTCCCTTTGGGCCGCATGGAGTTCTGAAAAGGATTTATTGGGCATGCGTCATCGAACGCCTACACCCTTGGAGACTTGGTTCTTCGTTCCAGTTGGTTAATTCTGACTGACCCATTAAGCGCTCTCCAAGCAACAGAAATTATCTACACGCAAAACTATTACGTAAGCCAAATCCACCAACTGATCGGTCAAGTTCTCACCAACAAGAATGTAGTATTCATCTGGATTCCGTCGCACATATCTATAGAAGGAAATGAAATTGCAGACAAGCGGGCAAAAGAAGCAACAGACGCATCGACAATACATGACAACACAACGACCATCACAGATTACAAAGCATTTGCTAAAAGCCATACTCACCTCCAATGGAAGCAATACTGGAATTCTTTGACACATAATCATTTGAGGATGGTAAAAGAAGATGTCCGCCAGTTAGAAATAGGGCATCAATTAACAAGAAGAGAAGAAGTGTGTATCACACGACTACGAATAGGCCACACGCCTCACTCATTCACACATCCTAAGAAGAGAAGAGCCACCGACATGTAATCAGTGTAACACCATATTAACAGTAGATCACCTGCTATTAGACTGTCCAAAATATACCAATGCACGGAAAGAAACATCGTTACAAACAGATATCAGGAAGATCCTTGGAACACCAACTGAAATACAAAAGTGTTTGCGTTTCCTGAAAGAAACTGGAGTGTTTCAGTTAATTTAATCTATTTTGTAAATTAAACGTTAATTTAAAGTGCCAATAACCCTCGCAGTTGAGGCACTATAATTTTATAATAAAAAAAAAATAGTTTTTTTCTTATCTTCGTTTCAGTAATTTTTGTACGAATAAGGTATGGAAGGTGATCATTTTATTCAAATCAATTTATTTATTTTTACCTATCTGCAATTACATCTTAAATAAAACATTAATAAAGATCTCAGAAATAACTAAAATTTAAATAAAATTTCCAAGGAATGGACAAATACAAAGGAAACTACATTTCAATCGGTTTTTAAATTCCTAAAAATTAACGCTTACCTCAAATATTTATTTAGGATCAGTTATTTCTGCATGGATACTTTATTTTATTTAAATTGGATATCTATAGCGTTTATAGCATTTCAGTTTAATCACTTTTTATTTCAGATTTTATTCGAGTTTTTTTACTATTTTCTACTAACTACAGAAAATAAAATTTATTGCTCAGTTTACAAGCCTTGACAGCTTTAAATTTATTTAAAATTTTTATGTGACAATAAATAACACTATTTTTGCACATAAAATGTTCACAGAGTTTTTTTACTTTCCTAGACGACTGTATTTCTTATTCCTTTAAAAATCGCATCAGAAAGATGTATATTCGGCCGTCCAAGTTGGGAATTGTTTTTTTATACTTGTAATGTAGTATATAAAATATCTACGAGAATAATTTTACTTAGACAGTTTTCATACTTTTTCAAATTATCACATCAGCTGCTATTTCGTTCTTGTATAGATAAATATTTCATAAGACGTGTGCCTTGAGAACTGTTTAAATTGAAGTGTTATTAGAACTGATTGTCGTCCAATTTGACATTTTTATTCAAAAATATATGAATGAAATGCAACTATTATAGTTCTAGCTTTTAAACTGCCCAAACTGTGTATCACCAACCATTCAAATGCAATGAGTATGTTGTTATATCGGAAAAAGTGAATAAAAAAATGAAAAAGTCGCTATGAAACAATAGCCGCCCGGACGAGCTTCAAAAGTGTGATTTAGTGATTTTGCAAAATACAGGGTGTTTAAG
>CALNHX010007697.1:0-70542 GCA_940337035.1 Agriotes lineatus | reverse complement strand
CATGTATTTCAGCATTTCTGGGGATATTTCGTCGCATCCTGCTGCCTTTCCTAATTTCAGTTTTCCTAGTACTTCTTTTAACTTCTTCTTCTGTTTCGAGATCCGTGTATTTCGTATGTTTGTCATCCTCATCCTCCCTATAGCTTTCTTGAGATTGGTGGGTTGTGTTACTGTTGTTCTCGTTGTCTTGTGAGCATAATAGCTCTTCAAAGTACTTTTTCCATCAGTCAATGATGTCTTTTACCTCTAGAAGGGTCTTGCTTTGAATTTGTGTCAAAGTAGGTTCCTTTTGTTTCTTAGGTTTTTAACCATTTTGTAAAAGATCTTGGCATTTTCTTTGCTGTTGGTCTCAAGAGTCTTCCCAAAGTCTTCCCAGCTTTTCTTCTTTAATTCTGTTATTGCTACTTTAGCCTTAGCTCTTTGCTTCTTGTAGCACTGTTCGTTTTCTAGTGTCTTGTTACTTAGAAAGTTTTTTTGTAACTTCTTTTTCTTCTTAATTTCTTCTTTTACTTGCTGGTTCCACTATGGTGTGTGTTTTTTACCCTTCCTTTGTTTAGTGGTTTCGCAAATCTCCTCTGCTACTTTGAGTATTTCCTTTTTAAAGTTCTTCCAATCTTCTTCTATGTTTTCATTGGTATTCCATCTGGTGTGGTTATGCTTTATTTTGTATTTTTGTTGTATTTCATTACTTCTTAGTTTATATACTCTGATATTTTTGTAAAACGTTGTTTGGTCTTGTGTGCTTCCTTTGTTGTTTTTCCTTTCCTGTCTTTTAGGATTATCACTAGTAAGTAGTGGTCAGTTCCTATTTCAGCTCCTCGTTTTACTCTTGTGTCCGTTTTTTCATTATTAATGGTCTTGTTGCTATTCCGTAATCGATTATTGATTTTTCTCCTCTGCTCACAACTTCTCTTGTTATTTTGTGGATTGTTTTATGTTTATAGACTGTGTTCATGATGCACAGGTCATTGTCACTACTAAATTTCAATAGTTTCTTTCCATTGGTGTTCATGGTGTCTTCTCCTTCTTTCCCAATAATCCCTTCCCATTTTTCCTCTCTGGCATTTAGATCCCCTATGATTAGTGTCTTTTCTCTGCTGTTCTCTAGTGTCCCTTGTAGTTTTTCCCAGAAGATATTTTTCTCTTTCGCCTTCGAATTTTCATCTGGACCGTAGCATATTATTAGTTCGATGGGATCGTTTGCTCTGTTTTCTTCCATTGCTACTTTTAGGATTCGTTCCGATATATTGGAATGGTACGTCTCTAATTAGGTGCTATGTAATATGTTATTAATTTAATAAGGGTACCACCCAAATATTTGTGTATTCGTTTTATCAAATCTCAGGCTGATTAAAAGTGACTTGTAAATTGATAGCTAAAATAAATAGTTGTATGCCCTTTATAATATCTTATTTATCTGCAACTAATCAAATAAAAAAACGCTAGCTCAAATTTCGGTAAAGCAAGGCTCGTCTCGGTTAGGTTCCCCCTGAATGCATAAATTATTGAAATTCGTTTACTACGGATCTGTTCTCTGCTTTAGCTTAACGTGCACAATCGAAAACTCTGAAATTAGTTCAAGTGTTAACCAAGATGGATGCAGTTTTCAAGATTGCGTTTAATTGAATGATAAATATTATGAAATCGGTCAACGTGTTATCGGTAATTATTTGAATTAGACTGTTTTCCCGGCATTAATTTGTCTTCTGTTTCAAATCTTGCGGGAACGCTATTTCATTTGTTTTTATAGCGTCGGTTTTGGGAAAAACATAACCTCAACTTAGATTACTGCAATTTCCGGATCTCTGGCTGTTAATGGATGTTTAATATGCCTGAGATCGGCTTCCTCAGGTCGTACTCTTGCTTTATGGTATGTTTCAGGCTCCTAGCGCCAATATTTTCTTGTAAAAACTAACCTGCGATTTCTGCAGTCTGCGGCAACCTCCTCGCATGAACTCAAGTGCCCAGATCTTCTCCTGGGGTGCTGGGATTGACGTGCCGGACTCCTATATGCTGGAGGGACATGCAGCAGTTGAAACCCCGGGCTCAGGAAACCTCTTTCTGTCTGTAGCTCAGGATCGTAGGCTGGGATGGATCTGGCGAAGCCCTCGGAGACATCAACGGTGGAAATTTATTTTCATATGAGGGAAATTGAAAGCCACACTTCCCCTTGTAGCCGGGTAAATTGCCAATACACTGGTGTACTTTTTATTATTAAATTCAATTGGTTTCTATTTAAAAACTTAATTTATTTGGAGACACAAAAACTGGCTATCATAAAATAATTTATTCATTTGTCAACCTCCATTAGTTTGTTATAAACAAAAGCTACTTACTTCAAATAAATTGCGGATATTAACATGGTTCAAATACTAACTTTTAACAATAATTCTACTTAAAACTATGATTTTGTACGCTAATACTACTAGTATATCTAAAATAATTATTTACATTTACATTAATTTTGCGTGTCTATTTTTCACTGCACGTCTTTTTAATTAGCGTTTTAAATATCCACATGTCACTGCACTGATTCAAGTATTTAATTCGCGCATATCCTGCACTGGGTTCTTTTGAATTCACTGTTTTCTTTTAACACACATTTTTAAGTTCACATGTGTTTGCTTTTCTGCAATTCCTATAACCCTTGCCTTTTGATTCTTACGGTTTCCTTCAAATGCTTTAATGTCTTCCTTCTGATCTGCCCGTTGCATGTTCTTAAGCTTATCCATCTTCCAATTACGTTTCTTATAAAACCCTGACTGGATTTCACTATTAAAATATGCCTGATTTCTACGCTTCATTCCCTTGCGTTTGCAATCCATCTTGTAATTATTAAATTTCATTCGGCTTGGCGTTTACATTTAGTACAAACCTAATCAATTAACTGAACTTACATCCATTTGGATCCCTATGCGAATTGAGCTTTGCTTACTGCGTTCATTAATTAATTATTCTGCAATTACTGGCATCTCATTACAAATGTATTCATTCTGACAAATTCTAATTTTAGCTTTGCAGTTATATAAAATATCTCACTCTGAGCTTTCATGAAAAGTCCATTCATTTGGCAATATACTCCCATTTTTTTATTTGCTTTGTGTGCTGTTCTAGTATTAGGCATCCTACCCCTGCTTCTGCTCGCTTCTGTTTCTCTACACCACTGTTTATTAGTATGTTTCCGTCTCCTATTATTCTGTGGTTGGTCCCATTTAATTTCGTTTCAGTTATACCTACGACTTTTATTTTTGTTTTTTGCATCTCTTTTATAAATTCCTCTTCTTTTCCGTTTAGTCCTCTAACATTTCATACACCCACAAACTATTTCTCGTTTCTTCTTTTGGTCTTATCGTTCCAGATTACTCTTCTTGTTGTTTTTGCTCTTAGCCCCAATATGCCTATTCTTTCCTGTCATCTAATTGATTTTTCTATTCCATTTGTTTTGTCTGTTAGTCGTTTCAATTCTTCTGGAGTGTATTTGATTATCTTAGCATTCTTGTTTCGGTTTGGGCGCCTTTGGGTGTTTTCTGTTAGGTACTTTAATTCGTTGTATAATTCTCTTCTTTCATGATTGCGTTTCTAGTCTCTCTTTCTATTTAATTCTTTTACCTCTTCTAATTCCTTTTTAGCGTTTTATAATTCTCTTGCGGTTCTTACAAGTTCATTGTTTAACCCTCTTCTTTCCTCTTGTAGAGCTATTAAGAGCTCTGAGATTTCTTCAATTTGAATTTTTAAGCTTTAAGTTTTAATTCTTAATTGCACGAATCACGAGCCGGTTTATTGCTGACGTTAACCAGGCGTTCCGTTGTTTACCACTGGTATATTGCATGTTTATTTTATTTTTATTGCGGCTACTTGACGGCTATGCAGCGCGTAGCCTGGTAGCGTTCGAATCTCCACTCGGCGCCCACATTTAGCACTGTGGCTTGTTCTCTAACAAGCCCCCGCACCGCGGTGTCTCGGTATACTGTAGGCAATTTTAGACTTAACCTATTCACTTCTCGTGTCCTAGTTGTTCAAGTTTCACCCAGTAACTTTATTTTATGGCAGGATTTTATTACTCACAACTTTCCCAATCAGTCCCTTGTACTCGGTACATCTCACTTTTAAATTCTCACAATACTAACTTTTGTATTTACTAATAAATCACGCTGTGTGACAGGTCTGGTTACCAGTCATCTGTCGCCATTCTTTACAAAAATTGTAAATTTTATCAAATCGCATGCTACAAACCCTCGTCTATTTCAGGTGCTTTGGAAGTCTTCACACTTCTCGTGGCGAAGTTTTTCCTTTTTTTTAAGGGGATTGGATTCTGTGTTTAGTTTTTGTTTGCAACGTCGGCCGATCATACGTAGCACAACTTTATGTTCCACTCTCTGCAGTGGAATAAAGCGAGATGTGAATATTATAGTTACTCAGTACATTTACTGCTATGACATTGCTATTGTATACTGACAGAATAACTGGTCTACAAGCATAGCCTACATGCCAGTACTCAAGCAACTTTAAAATCGACAAGATTAACACCCAATAATACTGATCGTTGCAATAATGAATGGAAGAGCATTTTACTAAATTATTGTACTACACAATGGATATTATTTTATAGACTATGCCTTTATGCAATTTGAATATTTCGCATATTTGATGCCGAATATGACAAACTTGTATATTTCTGTCAAAACAATAATGTACCATGGCACTAACGGTTCGATTTCTACTAAACCTTACCGTTTTTTATTCAAACACTTTAACGTTGACAAACATCTATTTTTTCTTAATACAGACGGTGCTCATCCTTTACTGTTGTTATTACTGCTGATTGCTGCACTGTACAATGCAGTAGGCGCACAATTAGTTAATAATTTTTTCTGGACGATGCAGCGAAGAGTGTAAGAAATGAACATCCTGTATAGGCAGAAAAAGTTTTATTACCATTTTGTACAACATATCTGTGTAAGTAAGGATTTTCAATATACACTCACCTGAAAAATAAATACTGAAACAGGTTAAATGCAGAACCTGTTCTAAGACTCAAAATTTCAGACATCGAACCAAATTTTGAATTTCTTTGTTCTACCAAACAGGCACAAATATCTCATTGAGAGTTTAGCTAAGAACCAGTTCGTATACATTTGTATAAAAGATAATTCCGTTTTGTTTTCAGCTTTACTAGCATGAATGTTGTTTTACTGTATTCATTTTTTTTTTGTAGCTATCACTTTAGTTATATTAACGTTTGTCGGTAAATGTTTTACGACTATGTTTAAGTTGTTCATTATGAACTATTATTATTAACAACTCAAGTTTATTGTTTTATTTACGATATCGTAATGATTACAAAGGGGGTTTGCCAATTTATTTCGGGTTTTAGAAAGGGTTGACAAGGAAAAAAACGGTTGGAAATCGCTGCTCTAATATAATTGAAAGATGTACAAAATTAAAATGGAACTGGGCATGCCACATTGCAAGAATGCCAATGGAGAGATGGACTGCATGGATGACAAAATGAACACCAACAGCAAAGAGGATAAGAATGATGGGCGAAAACGAAGGAAGATGGAAAGCGGAGGCTTTTGCCTAATTCCAACTTTAGCAAGAAAAAGAATAGAGAGGCCAAAAATACAATGAGTAGACGAGTTTAATAAAAGAAACAGGAAATGGGTGGATGATACTAGCAAACGCCCATTGCCTATACAAGGAATTCATAAATTACATATTTAATTTACTTTTCAACATATTTTATTTAGTTTTGTTCATAGAAGAAAAAAGGGATTTGATTTGAATACATGAAATGCAAATACATATAACGGTGTAAAATAATAATAAGTTTTTTAAGCGATTATCTAACAAACAAAACCGTTAAGAATAATACTATTGGTGAGCCACACTCGTACATAAGAACATAATATATCCTCTCAAGATTATTCGAGCCTGTATGATTTTGATACATGTAGAGTAAATGCATGTAACTGTGTATTCTGGCTAAAAAAAATAAGTGTTTCAAGCGATTATATAAAAAACAAAATAGTTAAGAACAATAATTGGTAAGGCGCACCCGTACACAAAATTCCTGCATTGGTGGTATTGCTCTTTTCATCAACTACTTCATTGGCTTTTTTTAGGTCTACCTAAAATAGAAACAAATGTTGTAATGTTACAAACGATGAGCAACTTGTTTTTTTAAACAATCACTACTTTAGATGTAAATAAATTACCTCTCAGTCGCTTCACTGTGGACGATGGGGCTCCTGGTGAAGTTTTAGATACAATCTGGTTTTTCGACTGGTTTGTAGTTCTTTTTCTTACCGTGACAAGTAAATCTAGAATGAACGGTATAAAGATTAAAAAAACACATTTTTGACAGTGTCTCCAAAAATGTAATAATAAACAATCCGAAAATCAATAACCATTCAAAGCAATTATAATTTTAAAATTTAAATGTTATAACAAATATTTATAATAGTAAAGGAAACTTCAACAATTATTTCATTCTATGTGGCCACCTCTCTTATAATTGTTATTGATGTTTTTGAATATACAACCTGTGTTATTTTACATTGGACACAAAAGCATTACATTTTTTAGCACTAATTTCGATTAATGTAATTTTCTGGTTGTCAGGCCATTTTGTTATTTCCCAGTCGCTTAATTAATTATATATACCCTTAAAGCAATAGTACGTCGCATAAAACTGCAAATTTAGCATCAAGCATAGCCTTTCTTAAATTTCGTACGCCCCTGGCTTCCGAACGCAATAATTCATAAAGGTTGTACAGTCATAGCCTACGGTGCGATTGGTCGAGGCGCTTTTCGTCACCCCAGGTGCACGTTACGCACGCTTGTTTCGTGGCAGAGCCTACAGATGTGTTAAGGCGAGTTTGTCACTCCCCGGCGCTTAGCGCTGCGGGGGCGGCCGTCCTGTTGGTTTTTGTTTGTTCGCGTCAGTCCCCAGGGAGTCAAGCGTGAGTGAACTTGGTTGGTGGCAGTTCGTTCTCTTCTTACGGGCCGTTACGGTAAATACAGTATTATGTAGGCTTGTTAGCCTTTTAATCCGCTTGTTGCTAATTATGCGGGATCACGATCTCTGTATTTATCCATGTAACGGTCACGTCGTCAACAAATTGCATGACCGGGGTCAGTCAACGCAAATTTTCATCACCAAAAGGGGATCAAGGAGGACATTTAGCCATTTCCCTGTATCGCTGTAGCCACGTAGGTACTAGATGCCTGTCCATTGCTGTGTGGAGTGCCTCTCTGTCTGCCGTCGGCTGAACTAATAAGGTAAGGAACTGTAATAGCTTTGTGCCGCCGCTAACTTAATTACGCTGCTCCTTGCATCTAAGTTTGCTGTAAATACATGAACTGTGCGTCGTACATTCCGCATAAAATTCATTGTTGCGAGTTAATGCCTGCTTCATCAGCTGGCCTTAATTACGCCGCTTCTTGCATTTAAGTTTGCTGAAAATAAATGAACTGTGCGTCGTACAATCCGCATAAAATTCACTGTCGTGAGTTAACGCTTGCTTTATCAGCTGGCATTAATTGCGCCGCTTCTTGCATTTTAATTAACTGTAAAGTCAATGATTGTGGGACGTACACTCCGTCAAAAATTTACTGTGGCGTGCCAATGCCGGCTTGACAAATATCGCACGCTTACGCAAAGCCGCGTGTGAAATAGTACAGTGCAACGTACATTCCGCTTAAAAATTCACTGTTGGGCGGCAACCTTTGTGCCGTGAGGCCGTTTTAATTGTAGCGCATTTATCGCATAAACCAATCTGTGTGGCTTGTGCGTCGTTATACAGGGCGCTCGGGGGACTCGGGCCCAAATTCAGGTTTGTTTTCCCGCGTAACAGCATCAAGCCGTTGGGGCTTTAGCCTACGTTCATTCTTCACTTCCGGCCTAGATCTGGCGTCCGGCTCGGCTGTGCACCCCTCCATTAACATTAAGCGCTTACCCAGTTGGGCGTACCATTTAAACCAGTATTTTCGAGTTGCTACATTTGTGTCTTGTACTATGTTCAATAGGTCACTGATGGTGATCAAATAGATGTATTAACCTTATCGTCTTTTCCTTGATACTGTTGCGTCTTGTGCATGTATGTTACAGGGTGACTGTGTCACTGTGCCACAACAGTTGTGAGGTGAGGCCGGAACGCGGAGGAAGGGCATTCCAGGTAGGTGGTCGCGTCTGGTACTGTACCGTGGCTCCCGCTTTAGTTTTTTGAGTATTCTCCCGAAATAGTTAATCGAGTATTTTCCCGAAATAGTTATGTGAGTATTTTCCCGAAATAGTTATTTGAGTATTTTCCCGAAGGAGTACTGAGAGTGCTTCTCACCCCGTTTGACTCTCCAGGTCCGGTTGAACGTGGGAACCCCGATTTTGGATTTGGTGGCGCCCTCTCTTTAACAACGATCTGCACATATCACGTAGCGCTTGCCCTGTGGCGTGCCGGTGTGAACCACGCCCATCTCCCTGAGCGCATTCGAGCCGAGGCCTTTAGCCTGTTTTATCGATTTCCCAGGGTGAGCGTGCTCCATTTCCCGAATTTACTTAGTATTCGATACTCGCCTATCAGCGGGTGTCGTAAGGACACTTTAATACATAACATGATTGCTAAGGAAGCGAAACTCAAGCTTGACAATACATCCTTATTGTATCTGATGACAAGTGAACTTTGAAGAATCTTACTTTCGGAAAGGGTAAGAGAAACTTGGAAAATTCAGTGAAAATTGTGTTTTGAAGGAAGTGACTGTGATATCATATTTGACACCTTCTTTCAATTCTAAGCTACTCTTCCCAATAACATTTATGTATATTTTGAAAAATAAGGGTACTTTATTCTTGAGCAATTTTTTCTGATAATGATAATAAACAAAAATTATATTTCTGTCCAAATTTATGCCGGACACTGTATAAACCCAATCTGAGAATTGCAAAACGACCTTTGCAATTCAAAAACGACCTAAGAATTTCAAAATACCACGAGATTTTCAAAAGCAAATCCAACAGAAGATGTTTAAAACAACTTCGAGATTTTCAAAACAATATTGAGAATTTAGAAACATTCTTGACAACTTTCAATCATTATAACCTCAAGAATTCACTTCAGATTTCAGATTTAGCCGTGATCCCGCTGTCGGGAAATCGGGCAAAGGTCTACCCACTGTTCTTCCCATCCTTCGGTTCCATACGGTACTTCTTCAATTTCTTCTCACAAATGCTCTGAACTCCTTCTCCCCCTTGTTGAAGAGTGGCTCCTCGGTGCTCTACTTGTTACTCTGCATCAGGGGGAGTCTACACTCTACAGCTATTCGTAGTACGTTGTTTTGAAGGACTTTGTGCAAGTGATATGTTTAAGCATTTCCCCATATCATGTTGGTATACATCACCATCGACCTTATTAGTGTATTTATAAATTAGTACGGTGCATTCCCTTTCCAGTGACGACTTCCCGTTTATTAATGGGAAGAGTTTTGAGCGTCTTCAGAACCCTTGATTTAGTTCCTGGAGAATGTGGAAGTTTCAAGTTAACTTAGTTTCAAGATGGAGGACAAGATATTTCACTGGCTCATCGTGAGTCTTCCAGGTGATGAGTGATGACGGTGTGGTTTATACTGATTGGTATAGATTTTTGATAACGGTGTTGTTTATACTGTACATTTTCCTTTAGAATTAACCATATGAAAGGTTGATGGTTGATGCAAAACCTAACCTGCTAACCTCGAATTTTGACATATACTTACAACCTCTCAAAAAATAGGCCTTTACTAAATAATCACTAAAAAATGTCACCAGCTCTTAGACTATAATGTTTTGAGTTGTTTTACCACAGATAAGTAATTGCGTCCATTTTGCCAACATTTATTTTTAGTCTCAATGGTCCACTCTAAAATTGCTTGCAAGTCTTCATTGACTTGGCTTCTCCTGGTTTGAAACTTAGCTTGATTTGAACGTCGTCTGCATAGTAATGACTAATGAGTATTACAGGGTGCAATGTCCACAACATAGGCATTAAACAGTAGGGAGCCCAATATGGATCCCTGTGGGACTCCTCTTTCAACTTGTAGAAGTTGGACGGCACAGGACCTTGTGGGCTTCCCGGTTCTACCTGCTCTTTTCAGTGAAGTAGTTATTCTCTGAACTATTCCCGTGATAGTCCTCTAAAGCCTTAAGAATAACCCTTTAAAATTAGTAACTTATGACAAATACTGTCAAATGCTTTTAACATATCCAACGGAACCATAATGCAGCGAGACCTTGATCATGGGCTGTAATGATATCATCATTAATTTTTATCAATGCCGTAGCTGTACCATGAGCCTTCTTGAACCCTGATCGGGCCATTAGTAGTATATAATTTTCTTCAACATATTGCATTGCCTGATTGTGCACAATTTTTTCCAACAACTTTGAGACAGATTAGTTAAATCCATGGTTCTTGTTTCTGTATTAGGATGATCTTTGAGGCTTTCTAAGTCATTGGCACATTCCCGGTTAATAATGATGTATATGTATTAATAATATAACATAGAGATGATGCGCGGAGAAAGATATAACATGTTACAGCTGATAATGGAAGGAAAAATTGAAGGAAAACGACCACCAGGAAGAAGACGCATCTCCTGGCTAAGGAACTTAAGAGAGTGGTTTGAATGTACCTCTCTGGAACTATTCAGAGCTGCAGTGTCAAAAACTAGAATAGCCATAATGATAGCCAACCTCCGAAAGGAGACGGCACCTTAAGAAGAAGGGATGAGTCCATAATTAAATATAATATAATCAAAAAGTCTTTGGTTTGTGATTGCTGTACAATTAAAAGCCATTTAGTTGTTTTGGAACTAGGCGAGACAGTAGATTTATATTGGCAGATCTAATTTGTTGGCAGCACATTATGTAGTTTGTAATTTTAAATATTCAAAGTTTTTATCTGGCACTTAAAATTTATCAATACAGTAAAAAAAACATTCGTAGAGGCCTAGAGGGTGTCCCATAATTTTCAATTACTTTTATTTTGTTTGTTTGTAATAGACAAAGTCTAGGCATGCCGAGTACCAGATACCTTTGACACCGACTGCTGTGGTCATCTATTATTGTTTGTATAAAATTAAGAATCTCTAAAAGCTATGGAGTTTTTAATTTCATGACCGATTAGATACGCATTAGATAAAAAAATGTGTCATCATTTACCTAAATATAAGAGAAATCTGATGTTGCCAGTGGTTAAAAAAAATCATGGTACCCTAAATAAATGTGGCAATATAAAATTGTGCAAAATGCTCACTTAGCTATAGTTTTTTTTAGTATGCAAAAAATCCATTGCTGGGATTGGAAGTCCTTAATCTCGGCAAAATTCTATGTAGGACTTTGACCATATGATCACAGCGGTCAGTGTCTAAGGTACCTCATATTCGATATGGCTAGACTTTGCTCATAACATACAAACAAAATAAAAGTGATAGAAAATTATGGGACATCCTCTAATTTCTGCTAGAGACTTATATCAGGCACAATAAAACTTAATTTAAGTCAAATTTATTTCTGATTAATTAGTAATATCAGCCGCTCAAAGCTGCTTTGAAGAATTTAAAAAGATATTCAAAAGCACAAGTAATTTCGAAATACAGCCAGACCTTGCCGTTCGCGGTTTTGCGGTTCGCTGATTTGATTTTACGCGGGGCACCTTTGTGCTCCCTTTTCTTCGCCGTTCGCGGATATTTGCTTTGCCGTTCACACACTAACGGCCAGTCTTATGAAGGCCACTAATCTGACGTTAACTTGAATTCGCTGATAAAATAAATAAAAGCGCATAAAAATTTGTTTACTAATGAATAATATGTCACAAGCGCCAACGTTTTGATGAGCTTTTGTTTATTTTAACAGCGATTTAAAGTTAAGGTCAGGTTAGTGACCTTCATAAGACTGGCCATAAGTAAATAAAAATTTTTGAATTTTTTTTATCATTTATGTGTTTAATTGCGCATCGCGGTTTTGCGCTTCGCGGCATTCTTCTGGAACATAACCCCCGCGAACGGCGAGGTCTGACTGTACTTAAAAAAGTTGGAAAAATATTTTCTGTAAATAATTGAGCTTATAATAAACTGTATTTTTGTCAATATCTCTTACTAATTTTTAGATTTCGATCAGTATTGTTTAAAAATATTTAAAATCTAATGTTCAGACTGTAGAAAAACTTTCAACTACTTGGACAATGAATATTTGAAATTCCAACTGGACTAGCCATTTTACTCTTCACAATTTATTAAACCATTAAATTTGAATTTGAATCGATGGGGTACAAATATAAAAAAAATATTCCAAAAAATACGTGATTCATTTAAAATTCCTGTTGGCGAGCAAACTCGAATTCTTAAAAATATTTTTGGAAAATGTTGATGGCAAGAAAGAACTTTTAATAATGTAGATGAACTTTTGATAATGTACATAGCAACGGTGATAATCATATACCTTCTTGACTAATAACTAATAGTCAAATACCTTCACAAACATCGTATTATCTGCTGAAAGTACAATCGTCATAACAACCACCCTAACTGTACTTTTAATATTTATAAATAAACTGTTCAAACGTTGTTTATTGACTCTTGATATAATCTAGCCGAATGCAACTCGTGTCTTCTTGATTATCATATCATTTCTGTTTCCACTCGATATATTGTTTTAGGCAAACACGCGAGTCCGAAGAATTGCCAAACAATATATCTCGTGTAAACAGAAATGATTATTTGATAATCAAGAACCCATTTCCATTCAAAATAACGTGACCGATCAATTGATTCCGTTTCTGTGCACTCAACCAATAGCAGCCTTTCATTATTTCGGCAATATTTACGTCAAATGAAAAGCACCAAAAGAGTAATAATAATGTTATCATTATTAGCGACAATATTTATATCAGATAAACATCTAAATGCACATTCTTGTTCCATTAAATCGTACTTTAAATACAACTCTTGCTCTGAGTTTTGCTTCAGTATTCGTCATTCATTCATTACTTGTTGCTGCTGTTTTTGGAAATTAATCACTCGCGCTTTGTGCTTGTAATTATTTTCATCACAGCAGCAACTCGTATTCAGGATAACAAATATATGACACAATTTACGGTCCATGTTCCATTTGCTCGTTACGTATCATGGAGAGATCACATTGGCCAACAACTCAAGCAAGTAGGAAGACGTTGCGTACATCTATGTTGTATGATATACAAAACTGGAGAACCAAACTACTTGTTTGATATAATTGACTTTCATGAGACAAACCACCCACTCAAATTAAGGCATAGTGCAGAAACTGTGAGTGTCTCTGTACATCGCAGTGAACCATTTTTTTAAAAAGTTTTAGTTGCCAGTCTCTAAAATATATAAATAAATCGTGTCCGAGTAAAAAAACTTAAAAATCCATTCACTTTAAAAAAACATCTGTTTTTGTTTGTTATAACTAACTAGCCTGTTTTGTACTAAATATTTATTGTAATATCTCACGTTTGAATTCGTTTAAGTGTATTTACTAAAATGTTACGGCTAACCAATTTTATAAACTGTATTCAGCTCTTTTATAAATTTGCAAAATAAACGATTTATCATTATTATTATTACGACAGCGAAAGGTAAATTTTTCTAGCTAATTACTTCTCAGCGATTTCAATTTCTTATACGTGAGACAAAGGCAAATATGCTGTTTCGTGAGGAATAAGACAGACGGTGGGCGAGAATTCCACATTTACCCCCCACTAGAAAGACCTTCTGTAGTAAAATAAAAATTGTATAAGGTCTAGCAGTCCATTTCAAACAGGGGAGAAGATAAGAGATACAAAAATAAGTGTTTCATGAAAATATTACAATTTTACTCCTTCTATTAATCAACTCTATATGTTCAGTGCCATTGTAAAACTCACGGGTACGACAGTATAACCTACCTAATTTTTATGAATGAAATTTAAGAGAAGTCGTAAGAGCGATAGAAACTTTGCCTTAGGTAAGTCTCGATATCTTAAACAATGTATTGTAATGGGCCTGACTCGTTTCACCATAGCGCTGCCTAATATTTAAACACACTAGCGTAGAGCTGTGCTGTAGTTTTTATATTGTAGCATGTTAAGAGTGTATTTAAAAAGCGCGCCAAGTGAGTTTGCACGCTTAGCTGTAAGGCACATCGATTGCGTCTATTATTAGAATGGATGTGATAAGTGTTGGCGCTAAAACAGACATTCGCGAACAAGTTGTCACACGGAGCAGAGGTCCGACAAGATAAGGCCGACGCTTGAGATTGGTGGTGCAATAGTGAGGTACACGGTGGCTTGCTTTGGTAGCTTTTGGGGCTGACAACAGCTTTCAGAGTGAAGTGCAACCTTGGAAAGCATCTCCGAGGTCCAGATAATTTCCAGCAGAAAGCGGCTACATCAGCTTCAAGTTGGGCCAATCCATTTTAGCATTGAACGTGCAAAGAGGAAACCAGATTACTCTTTACAAGCAAGTTATTTGATACAGTGGATCTGAACCCGGACTTGGGACTCGACGGGTCCGACTTCATACTACCCGGACTCGACGGATCCGAAAAGCCCTAGTCTTCCCAAACCAAATATATGTATGTATGGCCGGCAGTACAGCCGAGGGGTGTTGCACATCTCATGGTACTTGTAAAAGTTAAGCTCCAGTCTGCTTGGTCAGTACTTGGACGGGTGAACATGTGGAGAGCAGGCGTAGTGTCCTAGCTTAGACAGGCTCCACTACCTCAAGTACCTCCGCCGAATTTAAAAATGCACATACCCTCAACAGCATCCGGCACCCCGACACTGTGTAAACAGTATAAGGGATTTATGTATTGATTATGTATGTATGTATACCTTCATATAGAGTAAGATGAAGTTTATGTAAGCAGCCTGGCTTTTATTTCTAGTGGGGTTAGTGTTTATTTTCAGGATTATAGGTGTAAACCAGGCTGGCTCACAGCAAAGCTGTATTGACCATCCTATAGCCACCCTAAGGGAAGAAACGTGTCTTGTGCATTGACGACCGAGTTAGCTAGCAAACAAAGAGCAATTAAAATTTAAAGTAAGGTAGGATAGGGCCTCCATAAACGTGGCGTTACAGTATCCATCTGCCAAAAGCTTATTTCAAAAGAAACCCGATTTTTAAAAACTATGACAGACAGTGCCTCATAATTTTTCTTTTGAGATCTCAGAAAATTGGAAGTTCGTATCTTTCTAAAGTGCTTGTGCAAAACTGAATTGATCCTCCTCATTGCAAAATAAACTAGGCAGGATCAAACCTCTAAGGCACCCCAAAAAGTAGAGATTTTCAATGCTTTTGACCACATTGCCATCATCCGATGGTAACTACTTTAATAAAAGAAAGATATGGTATACTTTTTAAGAAGTTTATGCCTATTATAATGCAATTAACGGTTTTCAGAAACAAAACCAAGAGTATAACTTTACCAAATTCTCTATAAAATGCTGTCTACTATTTTTATCAGCACTATGCTAGTTATTCTCTCAATTATTACCTAACTATTTCAAAAGCACTGAAAAAATCAGTAGGAATTACATTCTATTAATTAAATATTTTGAATTACTTTCCATAGTACAATATTAACATGTCATCACAATAGATGTTCCAAACATACCTGAATTGAACAGATTAACAGCCGGGGGAACACAACTAGTCGGAGACGGAAAGCTAGAAGCACTAGGGTTGTCTATTTGTTCACTTCTTAAATTTAACATAGATAAACCATCAGCATGTAACGAATTTGAACCACTGAAATTCTTCGGCAGTTTACTGGAAGTGTTTGTCCCATCAACAGACTTCTTGTAGTCAATTCGCGTCACTATGCATGATTTGTGATTGTAATCTAACATCTCTCTCTGTAGTGGCAGGAAACGCATTTTCTCCCGCTTCTGGGCTTCCAGCTGTGCCCAATAAGATTGCTCAAACTTTTCAAACAGCGATAGGGGGACACTCATTCGTTCATTAGAGATGAGGATACTTATTTCTCCCATATCCACTGGTATCTCATCAACACTGGCTGCTGTGGATTGCTCGAACTTTTCAAACAGCGATAGGGGGGCACTCATTCGTTCATTAGAGATGGGGATACTTATTTCTCCCACATCCACTGGTATCTCATAGACACTGGCTGCTCTGGAATGCTCGAACTTTTCAAACAGCGATAGGGGGACACTCATTCGTTCATTAGAGATGAGGATACTTATTTCTCCCACATCCACTGGTATCTCATCGACACTGGCTGCTGTGGATTGCTCGAACTTTTCAAACAGCGATAGGGGGGCACTCATTCGTTCATTAGAGATGGGGATACTTATTTCTCCCACATCCACTGGTATCTCATAGACACTGGCTGCTCTGGAATGCTCGAACTTTTGAAACAGCGATAGGGGGGCACTCATTCGCTCATTAGAGATGGGGATACTTTTTTCTCCCACATCCACTGGTATCTCATAGACATTGGCTACACCATCAAGAGCATCTATCAGCTGGAGCTCCTATGAAAAACAATACGTTAAGGGTTTCATTATTTTAACAATGTACACATGTGCTTTCAGCGTTGAAGCTTTGCATGCAACTACATTTTGGCCTGAAGATGAAGTGTATTGGTTTCAAAACATGTCACCAATGCCAACCCATTCAATTTAGTATTCAATGAATCTTTGTGGAGGAAACTAAGATGTTTTATTTGGCTTGGTTTCAATTATTACTACAAATACGATTAAATTTACAACACTTATTACTGCCGGTCTTATAAAGGCCACTAATCTGACGTTAACTTTAATTCGCTGTTAAAATAAACAGAAGCGCATCAAAATTTGTTTACTATTGAATAAAATGTCATAAGCACTGACGTTTTGATGCGCTTTTGTTTATTTTAACAGCGAATTAAAGTTAACGTCAGATTAGTGGCCTTTATAAGACCGGCAGTTAGAACTGTGTTAAGGATATAGATCTTGGCCAAAAATTACGGTTGATAGTTGATAGCAGATTTTGGTTCGTCGGCTAATTCTCTCAAAATCAAGTGACTATGTGGATACAGACTACCCAGACTACCTCTATGGAAACGATTTGCAGTTCATTATAAGTAATAAAGTTCATTAAATCGCAAAGACGGGCACCAACAAATCTTTAAATAATAACAAGTGAATCCAGGTATCAAAGAATTCATAAACTCAAAAGAAGCACAATACTCTCAAAGAAAGCACACAAAATAACCAGGTGGCAGTAACACAAACAAGACGACGTAATAATATCAATGTATAATCACAGAAAATAAATTGCATACAAGCCAGTAGGTACGCAGTACAGGTGATTATTCTATAAATATATACAAAAATAAGGTGCACCTTGAAACACAAACTCCGAGGATGAAAATTATTAATCATACTAGTTTACTCGTTCAAATGGGTCCTGAAGGGTACCATGGAGATTGTTAAGCAAACTGCGATAGGCAGCAAGAGTTCAATAACAAATGTAGAACCCATGGGATTCTGAGGGGATCCAGGCAGGACTGCCAAACCAGTGCAGCAAGGCAAAGGTACTTAGAGCCACAGGATCACTGTACACAGCATTCAAATGGTGTTAAAAGAAATGGAAACAACACCCGTTACATAAGCTCTTTCATTGAGCACCTAGCCCCACTAGAACGGTACACGTACAGCCCGGTAGGAGAACTACGGGCTCACGCTGCAATTGGCTCAAGGACGCCACGTGCACATAGAACTGTGCGAACTTTACATTAACATCCGGGGGTTATTTGGGACTCCTACTTGCAGCCCAAATCTGGGTCACATGCCAAATGAATTCCAACAGCTTGCTATCCAGAATCCGTCAGATTGATGCAAGAGGAATTTGTCTCTTAGTCACCAGAGTAGCATTAAACCGCTACAGCATAACTAACTAAAAAAGCCCGCTCAACTCTGGGCGAGCCAAAATAGAAACTTAATTGTTTGGAATCGTAGCATGCAATGAAGAGAGCGAATCACGACAAGCAAGAGCACGTGTGAAGTTCAAAACATGCGCCATAGACTCCAAAATTAACCAGACCGTGCTCAATGACCTGTAAACGTATGAACGCATTCTGACCATAACACAGTTTACATAAAATACATTAAAAGCAATGAAGTATATACAGTGTGCCCAATATAACTGCCACACAGCATAAAAATCAATAAAATATTTCGTTAAAAGAGAAAGATTATGCAACAAGATAAAAGGACATCTGTAGAGCATAAAATTTTCGTGGATTACTAATCATCATTTTGTTTTGGCAGTTTATTTTATTCAAAATGATCTTGTTTTCTTTTTCAATAAATTTCGAAGATTATTTTGGCTTTTCACAGATTGTTTATTTTTTTGTAATAAAAACCACCATAGAGAAATTTCAAACAAGAAATAGAGAATTTGAGAACTCTGAAAAAGCTCAAGAAGAGCACAGCAGAACAAGTAATAGGATTCACGACGAAAAAAAAACAGCAGGAATGGTTTTATAATGAATGTGAAGCAATGATCCAATAGAAAAATTTGATAAGACAGACATGGTTAAAACATTGGACGCAAGGTGACGAACAAGTCATTGAACGCTAAACTGTGCAATAAAAAAACACACTCAAGAAGTAGCTAATATACCAATAAATTAAAATTTTTAAAAAATAAGGGATGGTAATGAGAGAAAACTAAGAAATTTTGCTATAAAAAGAGGTTATGATTTATTAAGTAGGACCTTGCTGTAAATAACGTTAGTATTAGTTAGTATTTGTTGTGGGGAGTAAGCCTTTTTGCCAACTCCATGGACAAGGTCTAGGCATGCACTTCCGAATGATGGAATTTTGTAGAGGTTTTCATCCGCATTTTTTACTTCCTTTTACGATAAAGGAAGTATTGGATTCACCCCAAAAATTCGAAATTGAGTTTTCAACAGATCTTCACGTTTTAGGGTCCCCTGATCCCAAAAAACATATTTTTTTTCATTGGTCTGTGTGTCTGTCTGTCTGTGTGTCTGTCTGTCTGTCTGTGTGTCTGTGTGTCTGTCTGTGAACAGAATATCTCAAAAACGAAAAGAGGTATGGCGTTGAAACTTCATATATAAGTTTTGTGTACTATGTAGATGAGACAGCAAGCTTTTGAAGAAAATCGCATAACCGGAAGTAGGTGTTTACTCTTGTGATTTTTCAGTTTTTTTCGATTTTTTCAAAAACGGCTCTAACGATTTTTTTCAAACTTTACATTTTTATTACATTTTTAATGTGCATTGACGTGAGATAGGTGATTTTCCAGTTGAAAACTTCTAAAGTGGGTTTCTTTTGTTTTTTTTTTTATTTTTATTATTAACTCCTATTTTAAATGGAACACCCGGTATATTATTACATTTTTGAATTCTGCTTAAGATTTTAGAGAAAATTTGTCTCTTCAACTAACGCTCTATTTTGTACCGTTTTTGTAGAATTCGTAATTTTTGAAAATTTTTGACAAATGCTTAAAAATTAAAAATTAAATTTTTGACTAATTATAAGATCACTGTAAAAGGAAGTTGTGTGAGTGTATCACACCAGATTTTTATTATTTAAAAACCTTACCGGGATCGAGTATCGAACTCCTGACCCTTAGATCAGTAGCCAGAATGCTTAACCACTGAGCTATGCAACCCAGCGTAATAGTAATTTACGATGCAAGTAACGTTATCAAGCTTTTTACATTACGAAAGAATAGTTTGAATGAATGAGCGACGTTAGGAGCGAGTTCTTTATAATTCTCGAGTAATGTAGAAAGCAGATAACATTCCGTATAACGTAACACGGTTTATTTTATCCTAAAATACTAATTTTTTTCAAGAAATAAGAAAATTTTTTATTAATGATACTTACAACAGCGAGACATATCGAGAGATCCAAAAAAAACTGTTCCTCAGCGGGCTGTGGAAATTCAACGTTTGAATAATATGTTGGTGACACTGTACGTCAATGTCAAATTCGAGGTTAGCAGGTTAGGATTTGCGTCATTTTGTGTCATAACTGACGGAAAACCTAACCTAATAACCTCGAATTTGACATTGACGTACAGTGTCACCAACATATTATTCATACGTTGAATTTCCACAGCCCGCTGAGGAACAGTTTTTTTTGGATCTCTCGATATATCTGCTATAGCTGTGGTGGTATCACTAGTAAGATAAAAACCATAAGTCACTGAATACTATATTGTTGGTACCACTGTCAGGTTATGTTAAATTTGAGATTAGCAGGTTAAGTTTTGAGTCAGTCTGTGTCAAATAACAAACAAACCATAACCTAGGAACATCAAATTTGACATAGAGTGACAGTGCCACCCACAATTTACGTCAGTACTGCCAACATGTGATTAAAAGCTAACAAAGTATCGGTATGTTATTTTTCTTAACAACAGTAGTGCTGTTAAATGCATCTTAACGCAACTCGTTGCCAAGAAGTTATTATCACAGGTTTCATAGATTTATCAATGCTCTGTGTGAAACGATTTTAGCAGATCAGCATATAACATAGTGAGATAGACGCACCCGAAGGCATTGTGGCGAAACAAATACATACAATTTTGCACGATCAGTTGCATGTCAGGAAGCTTTGCAGTCGTTGAATCCTTCACAATTTGAAAGACACGCAAAAACAAGTACGTGGCAAGTGGTGCAAGGAAATACGATACTAAAAAAGTTCGACGGAGGTCGTTCAAATTGTCTATATAACATCGTAAATCGTAACAGGTGACAAAACACGGATATATTCATATAAGACTGAAACTAGACAGAAATCGACTGGATGGGTGTTTCAAAGTGAAGCTAAACCAACAAAAGTGGTGCATTCACAGAGCATTTCGAAAAAAATGACTGCTTGTTTCTTCGGAGAAACGGGTCATGTTGCAACTGTTGCATTATAGGATTAAAAGACAGTTAATGCTGACTGGTATACTTCAATTGTTTGTTGGAAGTTATCGCTGAAATCAGAAAAAACAATGTATCATTGTCCAGCATAACAATGCAAGCGTGCATACAGCACAACAAACTGTCAAGTTTTTGACAAATAACAACATCAGACTGCTGAGAAGTTGGACTATCAATAGTTTTACCAGCGTACATACATCAAACAAGTAGAGACACTCAAGCCAAATGTTGAATCCCGTCTAGAGTGCCTGGGACAGTAACTCGGGGGGTATTTCGAAGCTTGACTACCAGATGGCAGCACAAAATTCTACCAATCAGAGCCAGTTACTGGCTCTGCTACCAATCATGATGTGATCATGGATATATTAGTACAGGATACGTTCACTACATGTAAACGTACGTCGAATCTTAAAATAACATATCACGGAGTTCGGTACCTTCCCCCATTTCATTCTAACCTATATCACTTTATTTCTCTCTCCCTTTAGACGTATTTCATACAATGTTTCGTACGCTTAATTTTGAAGTTTTGAAATGAAAACGTCAGAAGTGTCATACAATTTCACAGTTTATTCTTCGAAAATTGAACTTTAGCAATGGTTTTGATTGCTATTATCAAAGAGGATATATCCTCTTTGGCTATTATTATCAACCGTAAAACTCAAAGGCGTTAGCGAGTGAGTATCTTGCACACCCCCACACCTCATCGAGTGAGGTTATCAAGTGTTACCTGTTGAGGTTATGTTTTCTAATTTGTGTTTATTTATACGATTACTTCTTTTCTACATTTTGTAGCATCTTGAGACCAAAAAGACTATTTCTGGCACCATGTAACACGAGTTAAATGTATTTTATCAGAATTTCTCTCAATGGCGAGTCCAAGTACCTCTCTAAAGGACAGCGCTATACGTAATTCACGCATTGAGAGTGACAGAAATAGATGGTACGTCTTGTTACACTATATCAACGGCACGCCGTATCTTGTACTTATATATCTATGGATGTGATCAAGTAGTGGCGCCATCAGTTAGTACTATCGGAAAGTACCCCCCAGGAGTCGTTCAAGGTCATCCAAATTGGAATTTTGACATTAAAGGAACCGACACTGAGTGTCTCTACTTGTTTGATTTATGTACGCTGCTTTTACTATGATTTTAATAATGCAAATTATAACTATCTTGCTTCAATAGACTAGGAGCATTGCTTGCAGGTTGATGATATTAATACTGCCGCTAATATTTCTTACGAGAGTCTTGCTGTAGGTATTGCTTATTTTGTTCCACTACAAAAAAAACTATATGGAATTCTCTAGACTTAGATCAGAATGTAAACGTTCGTCTAATATTTGCATGACACATTATAATTACACTATAGAAAACAGCTTGAGGTTTAATCCTAGGTCGAATTGGAATAATTATTAATGATACGTGTGCGAAAACACGAGCTTAAAGTTCGAGGGTGTTGTTATGCAACGAGACGCAGTCGAATTGCATAGACACCCGAGATGGTGCGTGACCAGCTATCATGGGCTTGTAGAGAGCTAATTGTAGAAGGTCAGTATGTTTTTCTTCCGGTAAATCGACTGTCTCTAACTTGGTATTATACAGGCAAAGATATTGGATGTCTTGGAATCAAAGAAACATATGGTATTTACACGGATTTCTCCAAGGCATTTGATTCAGTTGATCATGGTATACTGTTGCGCAAATTGTATGATGTAGGTTTCAATATTGCCTTGGTTATGTGGATTGGAAGATTTTTGTCGGGTCAAGTGCAATTTGTCAAGATCGGCTGTTATTACTCTGATGCATTGGAAGTAACATCTGGTGTACCTCAGGACGGCCATTGCTCACCTCTGTTGTTTAACTTGTTTATCAACGATATAGTTGATTGTTTTAGAATGTGTTACCACGGTCAAAGATTTTGGAGTTTTGTTTGATGAAAGATCGTCATTTATTGAACACATTCATATCATCATTGTTAAATCTTCAAAAATGCTCGCATTTGTAACACGTAATTGTAAGTTTTTCTCGGTGGACTCTGTAAAGAGTGCGTACTGCTCGTTGGTGAGATCGATACTAGAATATGCATCGGTGGTCTAGTCACCAGCTTACATGGTCCATTTAGATACTATTGAAAGGGTTCAACATACATTTTTAAAACACTGCATTTAGGTTAAATGTTGTCATTCAAAACCACGATGGAGGCATTACGTGAGCTGACCTTTTACAGCTTATTCAATTTCTCTTAGTTCATTTCTGGACCGGGCAATTATTGTTAAATCGTCTGCATATGCTATTGCCTGCACTCCGCGACTAATTATTGTACCTTATAAGTCTGCTCTTCTGATTATACCTTCAAGAACTAGGTTAAATAATGTGGCTGATACTATATCACCTTGCTTTACCCCCATATTTATCTCGAATTTATCTGCATTTGTTCCTTCTACTTGTACAACTTCCTGGTGCCTTGTTACTTCCTTTTACTATAAAGGAAGTATTGGATTTACCCCAAAAATTCGAAATTGAGTTTTCAACGGATCTTCACGTTTTAGAGTCCTCTGATCCCAAAAAACATATTTTTTTCATTGGTCTGTCTGTCTGTGTGTCTGTGTGTGTGTCTGTGTGTGTGTCTGTCTGTCTGTCTGTGAACAGAATATCTCAAAAACGAAAAGAGGTATGGCGTTGAAACTTCAAATATAAGTTTTTTGTACTATGTAGATGCAACAGCAAGCTTTTGAAGAAAATCGCATAACCGGAAGTAGATGTTTACTCTTGTAATTTTTCAGTTTTTTTTTATGTTTTCAAAACCGGCTCTAACGATTTTTTTCAAACTTCACATTTTTATTACATTTTTAATGTGTATTGAAGTGGGATAAGTGATTTTCCAGTTCAATACTTCTAAAATGGGTTTCATTTGTTTTTTTTTTCTATTTTCTTTATTAACTCCTAATTTAAATATAACACCCGGTATATTATTACATTTTTGAATTCAGCTTATAATTTTAGAAAAAAATTGTCTCTTCACCTAACCCTCTATGTTGTACCGTTTTTGTAGAATTTGTAATTTTTGGAAATTTTTGACAATTGCTTAAAAATTTTAAATCAAATTTTTGGCTAATTATAAGATCACTGTAAAAGGAAGTTGTGTGCGTGTATCACACCAGATTTTTGTTTTTTGTGCTGTTAATAGCGCCCTGAACTTCTTCTAGAGTTGATTCACTTATAATTTCTTCTTCGTCATTGCTCTTTTTTTGTTCCAGTTTCTTTTTCGCCACTTTTTTTCGAGTTCTCTTACTAAGCTTCCTACATTCATCTCTGCTATGGCTCCTCGGTAGGTTCTTGCGTCCTTTATCAGCTGCATTTTATTCTTTGGTACCAAGATATGATCTATCTGGTTCTCCACTCTTCCTGCAGGATGTCTCCATGTTACTTTGTGGTGTCTAGGGAGTTCAAATTTAGTTGTAATAACAAAGAGATTTAATGCTGCTGCTAGCTGGCACATTCTATATCCGTTATCGTTTGTGATTTCATGAGCTGCATTTCTTCCACATACTTCTTTCAGGTGATCTTCTTTCCCTACTTGGGCATTAAAGTCCCCCATCAATATTATCTTGCCTTAATTGGTAGTTTCTTCACAAACTTTTTGTAATTCTTCATAGAAGTTCTCTTTTTCATCTTCATCACTTGTCTCCGTTGGGGCATATACATTCACAAATGTTCTTTCTTTTTACTCTTAATTTTGCTAATCGTCCACTTATTAGTATGAAATCAATTATTCTCTGTTTGATTTTTTTCGTTATAAAGAATGCTTCTCCATTGCTGCCTTGTTTTTCTTCACCACTATATAAGACACTATATTTTTCCTTATCTATTTCGCCTTTTCCATTCCGACTTACCTCCTGTACTGCGGTCATGTCTATGTTGTATTTTTCTATCTCTTTTGCTACTGTCTGCATTTTCCCGGCCTCAAGCATTGTTTTTATATTCCATGTTACTAACTTCATTCAATTTTTGTTTCTTTTTAGCATTACGTATAATTTCTGTTTGTGTATTGTTTATCTCATTTTCCGTGTTCATTGTTATTTTTTGTTTACTCTTACTTTTATTTGTGTTTTCTTTTTGTTTATTATTTGCATTATTTTCCTTACTTATTATCCTTTTCATTGCTTGTGTCGTCATTACTTCTTTTTGTTTTCCCTTCTTCAGTTTTTTTGGTTTTAATTCTTTACTCGTGTGGTCCCACACAGTTTTCCCCGAACTTCTAATTTTTGGTAACCTATTTTGCTTATGTGGCCTTTTTCTCTCTCTTCTTTTGCCTTTTCTCTGATCACCATCTGTATTTTCCGTTCCATTAGTGTCATGTTGTTCTCTATGTATATCTTTGTACCTTTCAGCTTATTTTTGTTTTCCATTATAGCCTTTTTCTGATTCCATTCGCTCAGTTCTACTAATATTGTTTGTTTTCCCTATATTCTTCCAACGCTATATGCTGCTTTAATCTCTGGAGTTACTCCCAATTTTTCTTGCATAAAATCCTTCACTCCTTTCTTCATATCTTCACTTCGCATTTGTGTCTCTTGCTTTTTCCTGATTTTCAGTTTTTTCTCCTAGTGCTGCTATTCTTATGATTAGTTGATTCCTTTCTCCTTCCCAGTTTGTTTCTTTACATATCATTTCTTCTTTCAGTCATATTTCCTCGTCATTTTTCTTTAATTTTTCTTTCATCTTTCCCATTTCATCGTTATTCTTCCTCAGTTTATGGTTGTTTGTATTTATTTCCTTTTTCAGGTCGGCATTCATGGTTATTATTAACTGTATTAGTTCTTCCATATCTTCGTCTTCTATTTTTGATCGTTCTGGTCTGGATTCTTGTTTTCTTTCTTCGTTGGTGTTTTTTCTTCCTTGTTTTCTAGATTTTTAATCGGCAATCTTATTGTTACCTTGCTTCTCTGGAATACCTCGTCTTGATATTTTGAGTTTGTGCTTTTTTCTCTCTTCCTTTTAAAAAACTCTGTAAGTTGCCCTACACTGCTCGCCCGTTGTCTTTGTGTAACTTGTTTGTTTTTGTTCATCTGCTTATATTGTTCTTATTTCATTTGTATAAGCTCTATATTCCACTTGCAATAGTAATAAGTATCACCGCTCTGCTTGAGTTCCGGCAAAAACACGCACTTATCCTGTACTTTGTTGCTCTTATATCTTTGCTTTACTTCTGTATTTTTGTCACTTTTTCCGCACTGTTTTTCCTATTTTCACTGTACTACTTTCACATCGATTGTTTTAAGTTTTCACCTTCAAACTCACTAATTTGTCGCTGCCGCGTACACACATCCATCAGTCGCCAAATCGCCACACCCTCGTATCAATCCTCCAAATAGTCCTGAATTCCGCCCAATCAAAAATATTGGACTAAAATCACAACTAAATTGAGGAAAACTGGCAAATTTTATGGCGGATTTCAAAAGTAAGTGGATTAAGCGTGCCAATTTAATATCAGGCGAAGCTGTACAGAAATCAATACGACGTTTCAAAAGCAAAATAGGAGAGTGGAAAACCGAAGTGCAATTAATGAAAAAATAGGAATTGCAATACAATTCTCCCCACGTAAATAGTGAACAATTGACTAGACATTGGCATTTGTCAGAGATACATATTAAAATGTTTAAAAAGAGGTAAGCTTCACCCCTGCTCAGCAAAAAATTTGGGACAATTTCTTCACGTATGTACTTTTTACGGATGAGTGTACGACAATCCTCATTGGATGTGTCAGAATACCACACAGGTACTTCTCTCTGAATGCGTGGGGAGATACAATTGATGATAAACTTATCGGTCCCTTCTTTTTTGATAGAACTGATTGAAGAAAGGTACCCGAACTTTGTGGAAAATATCCTGCTCGATGACTCTGCTCCACTACATAACAGCGCCTTAGCAGGAGAACACTAGAACAAGGCTGCAAGCGTGGTCAGTTTATTTGAAAAACTTATCCAGACATGTTTGGATGAAGCTGGATGCGCTTACCAGCATTTGCTGGATTAATTTTTACCACTTTTTTATTGTAATTATTTCTATTGAGTTATAGGAAGATTAAACGTTTTTCGTTCTCTTTAAGTGTTTGTTTTCTCTAATTTGGTATTAGTTTATTTATATCTTTAAAATTAAATCAGTAAATTCCTGGTAGCTAATTCTTTTCAAGTGGTGTATTATGTATTGATTTTGTTAATACTAACATGTAAATAACTAACAATTCTTGTTGCTTTTTAATTATTTTTTTCCTTTAATTTGGATAAGAACAAGTTTTGCGTTTGTAGCGACAGTTCTTGCTAGTATTTCGATTCCAACATATTTTTCATATTTTTTGGAAAAAATTCCCAATTAAAGCTGAATTTTTTAATCAATACGTAAAAAGAATTAAAAAGGAATCAGAATTAACAAAACATCGATCTCAGTGCTAGCAAAACAATATTTCAGTCGACGCAACAAAAGCCATTACTATAAGCTAAGAATCTATATAATGCAAGTTAGAGATAAAATGAAAAGTAAACAAGTGATGAATCTTCACTACTTAAGACTCAACCTACGCAACGTGACCTAAACATAAAAGTTATACGCAGCACGCCAACAAAGTCGCTAAAATATCCAGATGGTACACGTTCTCAAGGTGTGCATCTAAAATTCGAATACGAGTTTTTATTTGAATTTGTAGTTTAGTTCGCTGTGATCTGTGATCATTATTTATGTAATTATGTCGTAGCGTATTCTACACGCACATTTTTAACTGTCATAAGGAAAATTCTGTAATTGTTTATTGAAAGTGAGGTTATGGCGGATAACTGTAATGTTTGTCAGCTGCTTATTTCTGAAAATGAAGACAAAATAATCTGTGACAGTTGCAGAGCCATTTTTCACTATAATAATATAAAAGAAAAAAACTGTTCTGCTTTAGCTGCTACGGAATATCGGGCTGTAGTACTTCAGAAGCGGGGTACTTTTTTCTTTTGTGCTGAGTGCAAGGAGGCATTCAAAAGTGTGCCTTACCTACTGAGGCAGATAAAAAATCTGCAAGGTGAAGTCACTGCATTGAGGAGGGAAGTAGATGACCTAAAAGCGGCGAAACATGAGCTGTGCAATAGTGAAACCATCTATAGTGAAATTAGTGACCGTGTATGGAGAGAAAAGAACATAATGATTTATAATGCTACTGAATCCACGGCTGAAAGTTTTACAGAACGTATTTCCGCAGATCGCAACATTGTAGGTGAGGTGTCTAAGTTGGTTAATGTAACGCTCACTGAAAAAAATATTGTGAAAGTACAGCGCGTTGGTAAATTTACTGGAGGTAGACCTAGACCAATGAAAGTCACTCTAGATAGCAGCTCAGTCGTCAAACAACTACTTCGATCCTCATTCAAGCTAAAAAGTTCAGTATTTCAAATCAGTGCGGACAGAACAAAGATGCAACAAGATTACTTTAAGCAAGTAAAGGAAGAATTTCAAAAACAGATAGATGGTGGCAAGAAGGATATTCGTTTAAAATACATTAATGGGATACCTAAAATTGTAAAAGCAACGTCTCGTGTTTCAAAAAACGACACAACATAAATTGTTATTTTCAAAATGTTGGTGGTATTAAAACTAAAATAGACCTTCTTAAAAGTACTGTATCAGTGTGTGACTATGATATAATTATTCTGGTTGAAACTTGGCTGAATTCAGATATCCTTACCAGTGAAATAAATTTTGATAACTTTGTTGTGTACAGACTTGATCGCAGTGCTCTTACCAGTAACAAGGAACGGGGAGGTGGAGTGCTGATAGCGGTTAGAAATTCGATTCCTTCGCGTGTTATAACCCCGAACCATAATTCTGTAGAACACCTATTTGTTTCATTTGTTTTGAAAGATAAACAGAAATATATACTAGGTGCTGTTTATATACCACCACAGTCCAGGGAAGATATCTACAATCAACACTGCCAGTCAGTTGAAGATATTGCTACTGCATATCCGGGATATGATATGATATTAGCAGGCGACTATAATTTGCCTGAAGCTACTTGGATAAACTACCAACACGGCATTGGAGTCGATTGTCCACAATCCTCAAGCGCCCATATTGTTTGCGATAGTTTTTCGTTTCTTAATCTCAATCAGGTCAATAACATAAGCAATAACCATAATGTATACTTAGATCTCGTTTTCTCGCACGACCCAGATGTTAAGGTTGATAATGCCATAGATCGACTAATTGAAAATAGTTATCACCATCTAGCCTACTTAATACAAATTCCTGTCAATTCGCCAACCAATAATTTAAATAGTGAGGTAACATATTATGACTTTAAAAATGCAGATTTCAGTTCATTGAATTATTTCTTGGCAGCTATTGATTGGGATCAGGTTGTAAGTAAGAATAATATTAATTTAGCGCTTCAACAATTCTATGATGTATTGTATTCAGGAATTAATTTGTTTGTACCAGTTAGATCTTATAAGCCCTCAACATTTCCAATCTGGTTTTCAGGAGAACTAAAGAGCCTGATCATCAAAAAGAAAAGAGCTCACAGAAATTTTAAGCTTAGTAATAGTAATGAGGACTATGTCATATTTGCTAACTTACGCTCTCAATGTAAAACATTATCTTTACAATGCTATAAGTCTTTTATGCAAAATATTGAGAATCGTCTCTATGTCGATCCTGCTTCATTTTGGAAGCATATTGATAAATTGAAAAGATCTTATGGGTATCCAGTTCAGATGTTTTTCAAGAACGCGACTGGTCATTCAGGTCATGATTCTGTAAATCTCTTTGCAGAGTTTTTTTCTGATGTGTATAAAGCAGATAACTTGGATTTGCAGATTCCAGATTACAAAAACACAGTGCATGTTTGTGATAATTTCTTGGTTCCTTCTTTTAGCGTTACTGAAGTATTTGATGCCATTTCCAAGCTACCAGATAAAATCTCTACTGGACCTGATGGAATACCGTCTCTACTATTAAAAAATTGTAGTTGTACTTTATCCAAACCCATTCAGACTATTTTTAACTTATCACTACATTCTGGAGAATTCCCACAGTTTTGGAAGAACAGTTACATTACTCCTATATTTAAGTCAGGTAATCGTGAAGATGTTAGTAACTATAGAGGCATATGTATACAATCAACCATTCCTAAAATGTTAGATAAATTGATAACCAATTATTTGTCTACCCAATTAAAAAATACTATAATTCAGGAGCAACATGGTTTTTGTCCCTATAAATCAACTACTACAAACCTATTAATATACACCAATTACCTGTTGAATGCCCTGGAAAGCAGATCTCAGGTTGATAGTATTTATACTGACTTTTCCAAGGCGTTTGACAGGGTTAGTCATGGTCTTTTAGTTAAAAAGATGCTTGACATGGGGGTAAATGCTGACTTGGTTCAGTGGCTGCACAGTTTCTTGACAGATCGCTTCCAATGCGTTCGCATTAATAATTTCTTATCGCCAGCCTTCCCGGTACTGTCCGGAGTACCGCAAGGGTCTCATTGTGGACCATTACTCTTTAATATTTTTGTGAATGATTTAGATAGGTACATTACAAACTCCAATTTTCTACTATTTGCTGACGACTTAAAGATTTTCCGGAAAATTAATGGTTCCGATGATGTTCATCTTTTACAGTTGGACATTAATAGCTTTCTTAAATGGTGCTCAGTTAATCAATTGGATATCAATGTTGCAAAATGTTTTTCTATGAGCTTTACTAGGGGCCAAACTAACTTATCAGCATACTCATTTAACGATGAAGTTTTGAGAAAGGTTGACGTAGTGAGGGATCTTGGAATCTTACTAGATAAGAACCTGAGCTTTAGTGGACATATCGAGAAAATTACCAATTTGGCTTCAAGAAATCTGGGTTTTATAACAAGGAATAGTCGACAGTTCTCACCAAATATACTTAGAACACTTTTTTGCACTCTGGTACGTCCTTCCCTTGAATACGGATCAATTATTTGGGCACCACATTATAAAATACACATTGATAAGATTGAACGTATTCAAAATAAGTTCTTAAGAATATACGCTTACCGCAAGGGCTATGACCTAACTCTAATCAATTACCCTCAGCTTCGCCAAGAATTAAACCTGACTTCTCTTCTCTCACGTAGGAAGTCTATAGACTTATGTTTCCTATTTAAATTAGTTAATGGAATGATTGATTCTCCTATATTACTAAATCTGATTGATTTTAATACCAATGTCAGAGTACGTAACCCACCACTATTTCGTATTCCTTTTCATCAAACAAACTACGGAATAAATAATCCCATTACCAGAATGCAGAGAAACTACATTGAGTGTCAGACTGAGTTGGACATTTTTTCTGAGAGCTTTTTTTCATTTAAAAACCACGTGAACAATTTGCAGAATGTTTAATATATTTTTTTTTTCCTAATTATCACAAAACTTTTGTTATTAACACGTATTTGTTGTTGTGTATATTAAAAGTAAATTTTTCATTTTAATGTAAATGGTGTATGCCGTTAATAAATAAATAAATAAATAAATAAATAAATAAATAAAACTTTTTCGCATTTTTTTTTTAAATAAAAACCGGCCTACGATCTAAGTCGACAAATTAGCAAAATTTTAAGCCATCATACAACTTAATCGGGCCAGTATCTTCGGAGGAGATAGCGAACAAACATACATACACGCAAACATACAAAGAGAGCACCGATTTTATGTTATAAGAAGATACGATTACTCACATTGGATACAAGCCTCATCATGAGAAGCAAAACCGGGTTTGCAAACGCAAGTTCCATTATTACAGTATGAATCTACCACTTTACAGTAGTAATCAATATCACACAGGCGAGGTTTGGGTTCACATTGGCCATGGACGAAAGTTGCTGTAAATAATATTATTATTACTATAGTATCCGACATAATAATTTGCTTTGCTTGACGCCACTTTGAGAGCGAACGCGTGGGCCGAATTGGCTGATTTTGGTGTCAATCGACTCAGGGCGACGCAAGTAAGCCAGTAGTAGGGTTTTTATGACTTTTTATGTGGATTTTCTAACCTCAAAATTAACTCGACGCACAAAATGGATCACTCTTGTACAAATTATTATTTCGCGCCCAATTTGGGTGCAGAACTCTAGTAACTATATAAAATTCAAAAAGTGCATTTATGGCAACATTCAATAAAATTGAAGTATGAAAACTTACCATGTTCAAAAGTAACGCCTAATATTATACCACTCAATAGAAAAAGTCTGGAAAACATCTTGGTAAGCCAACGGTGTACTGGTATATCCAAGTAAAGATGCAAACAAACACCTATTAAATGAAACAAAAGACGACTTTCACTATCACTATGCGAAATAGGAGTTTGTATACTAAGGCACTGAAGTTTAGCTTTTTATCACAAATGTGGTTTTAGTTGCCGAGGCCCGTAGGGCCAAAGCAAATAAACCACTTGAGGGATAAAAAGGAACTTCAGTGCCGAGGTGTACATTATGTCTTATTTGAAATCGAGAAATCGTGAAATTACAACATTTTAACCAACATTTGTAGGTTATGTTAACGTCGATTGACTTTTATCTGTCGCCTCGCCACCTACAAAAAAGTCGTAAAACAATGGATTACTTTAATGCCGATTTCTCGTATTTTAATGACGATTTCGAGGTACTTTAATGCCGATTTCAAATAAAAGTTTTTTTTTCGGATTTTGTTCACCACGTTGTTTATAGCGAGTCATAGTAACGCTCTCCAAAACAAGCTACATTTATCAGTCTACCCAAACTTTTACCTTAAAATAATTCCAGGTTTCTTAACATCTCTTATATAATTTGTTAGAAACGTTTGAAGAAGAAATAATATATGTCATTCGGAGCAAAAGTATCTTTATGCGGCTCAGCTGGCCACGTCACATATAGTGTAACTTTTGCTCTTAAAAACATAGTACGGCAAAGTAGTATTTGCGTTTCCTTAGTTACAACACATATTAAACGTTATGTACATAATAATATTACTCTACTTATTTGCTATATACGAGGATAAATTTAGTATTCCGTTTTGTATGCTAGTGTACGAAAAAATATTGTACGAAACTCGTATGAAAGTGGCTTTTCCATACTCGTCTCGAAATTCCGGACTCGGCCGAACGGCCTCTTCCGGAAACATCTCACTCGTACTGAAAAGCTCCACTTTCTATACTATTTCAGTCTGTTGTGAATGTTTTTCTGTCCGAGATTATAATATACAGCACTGGGACACTCGTTAATGTTGGTAAAGAACTTATCACACACTTGTTCAATGAATATCACAATCGTAGGGATTTGTACTTTTGTAGTTCTCGGCATACTCGTTCATCTCTCACGAACCAGGGGGCACTAGTTGAAATTTGTAGCACCTTATTTTGTAACACTTCTAGTTTATTTTTATGTGTTTTGTTATGTATTTGTTGATTTTAGATCGTGGGTGTATATATTAAAAAGAGTGGGACCCAGGATGCTGCCTGGATTTTTCTAGTGGTGGATAATGTTGAATTTATTCTTACTGCGAAAGTATGATTTTCAAGGAAAGAGGTGATAACTGTGATTAGATAATCTGGTATTTAAAGTTGAATGATTAAAAATGTTGTGAGGGCCGCATGTAAGAAACTTATGATAATACAAATTACAAACACTGAATGATGAACTGAAATTATCTCTTTATTAACCAAATAAACCTAGTATAAAAAATTACGTACTTTACACCTTCAGGTAAACAGAGATAGATTATGTATATATATAAAATTACGGAAATAAAACACTCATTAATAGAAATACTATTAAAAAAACGGCGAAAGATATATGTGGAAAAAGATTATTGAATGAGAAACTTGTCATTGGTTCTTTGGCATCAATTGGTCTATATTTGCAGATATAGACGACACAGCAACTCGCACGCGGCTTTCTAACCGTACATAATTTAATCTCGATCGGTGATCGCTTTTAATTGTTTTCATTGGGAAAAATAATTGTTCGCAAACATAGGTCCTTCCAAAAAGTTTCATTATTTACTTTACAATTTATGTAATTTTGATAGTAATTATATTTGTCAAAATTTTGAAATTTATTTCTTAAATCCGTGTCGTTTTGTAAATCTATAAATTCCATAAACTGAACTTAACTGCAAGAGAAACTTTACCAATCTTTGAAAACGTTTTTAGCTCTTTGTTATCTGCAACATATTTTTAAATTTTAGGTTATCATTCGAAAGAGAAATTAAAAAATTAAATAAAAGTACTCTTAGTTTATAAGCGTAAAAGCAACCTTAAAATGGCAATCAAAGGCTATTAGTTGTCATCAAGATGTGCGATTATCAAGTAGCCATGATCACAAAAGTAAAGGTTAGTGATTGTAATCTAGTAAACAACAACGATAAATCAATTAATGACGTTAGTAACATAAAAATATGTTCTTTTATGCTTACAAAAATGGTTTTTTTGAAGTCGTAACGTTTTGGACGAGTAAAAGATCCATTTTACAAGTGTTGCAATTTTCGTGTAAAAACTGAAATTTTGAATATTATATTTTGATATTTCTAATGATTAATGTTATTATCTTAAACTTTCGTAAAAAGCAGATGTGCCGTTGTATTAGTAGGTTATCATATCTACAGTCAATGGCAAAAAACCGGCCATCAAAAAAATATGTAAATCTTTAAAGATTTACAACCTTTGAATGGAGAGTCGGATCTTTAAAATATTGTCATTAAATGATTGCTCTGATATTTGTCTAAAACACTGATTATATGTCACATATCAATTTTTGACAAAAGAAATCTACAGAGTGTTAATTTGAAAAATGCGTGCTGCTTAAATTTTGGAATGACACATGGCGAAAAGAGATGTTCACAAAATTAAAAAACATTTGGAACTAGAAGATTCCTCTTCAATAAATTGTTACACACAGGGTGTTCGAAATTTCATTCATATGGCGCCTAACTGTCCCTGAGCTTAAAAGTACGCGTCTAAAGCGCTCGCGCCTAAAAGTGCACGCCTAAAGAATCGCGCCTAAACGTTCGTGATTCCCGGTACTCTCAATTAAGTAAGTCCATATATCAGAAAGCACCTTTAGATATAAAAACTGATGAGGTGACCAATAAAATAAATTTTGAAGGGTAGTACGACAGGGAGACATTATCCCCAAGACTATTTACCGTTGTTCTGCCAAACGTTTGCAAGACGATTGACTGGACAAATAAAACAAACAGTAGCCATTTAATAAACCTACGATATGCCGACGTCATAGTATTATTAGCAAAGGATACAGACAAATTAAAAATAATGATAGAACAACTAAATGAAGAATCCCAATGTCGCATTAAAAATGAACGCCCAAAAAAGAAAAATATGGACACATTTCCGTTAGTAGACAAATAGAAATTGAAGGAAAATCGATAGGAAACGGCGAAACGTAACATCATATGGGTACTTAAGTTACAATCTAAAACTGAGAAAAGAAAATCAAGAAGCGGATTAATAAAAGAATTAAAATAAGTTGAGCAGCATACATGCTTAAATCCCAAAAGTATTCTAGGAAATCTAAAGCGAAAGTATATATAGTATATACGTACTTCCTGTTCTAAGGTATGGCATTGAAGCAGTTGCTTTAACTAAAAACATAATACATAAACTAATAGTAACTTAGAGGATGATGAAGTAAGAAGCGAGGGCATAAGAGACAGGACTGGAATACAAGACGTAGAAAAAGAAGCAGCTATATTAAAATGGAGCTGGGCTCAACTTATTGTAAGATGTGGAATTGAAACATGGTTCGATCGAATACTGAACTGGTGGCACAGGATGGGCAAAAGAAGAATAAGAAGCTATAGTTAATGGATACCAAAACTTTAATTCAGCTAAGAATTTCTTGAAAGGCAACTTTACAGGCTTTAAAAATCATTTCAATCTTTCGAACTATACGAAATCATTATCAAGTTTGTTTTTTTCTTAGGAACTACTATAGCAGATTTTTATGGCACTAAATAGTTCTTGCAGCAATATGTACATATGACTGTTGAGTAAATTTTTGCGGCAAATGATATAGCTTTAAGAGTAAATCTATATGTATATATGTCTAAGCCTCTAGCGAATGTCAATATACCAAAGAGGTCATATTGAAGTGCCACAATAAGCTCACTTCTTAGTAGAAAATCCCAAGACAGTATTATCAAAGTCAACGTCAACAATGTTTAGAGGTTAGCATTGTTCACATATTAGAACAAAACAGCTTTGAAAAAACTGACAAACTAATATAAAAATATATCAAACTTTATAGAAACAACTATGTACAAAATTAATACACACCTGTGAAATTTGAACAACGAAGCGTTACCTGAGTTATTTAATCACCCAAGTATGTTAATAATGCATTATCACATGTGTATTGTACAATATTTTATCTTCGCTCTCCCAAAAATTCAAAATAATCTTTAGTTTTTAAAAATACATTAGTAGAAAATTGACACATTCGTCTTTATCATGAATTTAACTAAAACTAGTATTTCTGCGATCAATAGACTTCGCGCAACTCCAGTTTTCATATCCCATAAACTCAGCCCCGAACAAGCCCTTGGGACAGCTATCAGCACGAGGACTCTTGGCACGGAAAAAAATATTTGTAAGTATGTCGCCCGATTATTACACAAAAATCGTATACGAATTATGTTTTAAAATTGATCTAACAATGCCAAAAAACTCAAATTGCGTGTTTCTTGCATTTCTATTTCTAATGATGACATCATCTACGGGGTCGATAATCAGCACTAGGGTGCGGATCGCTTGGTAAACATCCAAAGGCTCTTATCAGGTAATCTGTTCAGAATCGCTCGATTTTCATAAAATGCATGGTTTTCATTGGATGATATCAGTCATGTGACAGTTGAGTGCAATAATCATGGAAAGTCGTCTGTACGTAGTGGGTACCCTCCCCCCCATCCTCACCACCTATATCGCTCTCCCTGGAATTTTTGGGTAGATAAGGACTACGGGGTATTACTTATGAGTAAGAGGGAAATATTGCTTGAGAAAATGATTAAAATCGTTAGAGCCATTTTTAGGGGTATTACAGCTTCTTGGCAATGAACGCAGCAACGCAGTGAAACCAAAGTCTGTTGCCATCCTTCCAAAGCTTTATACAATATCTCTCTAAATTTTCAAGAGTAATATCACAAAAGGTTAAAATTCTCTTAACAAAATTTGCCTTGAGTCTATTTGCCAGTGGCGCAGGAACTACTTACTGTATTTATGGGGGGACAAAAAATGTTTTTTAATGTTTTAACATAACTAAGCTTTATGGTCAACTGTTCCATAAACACTTTATTATACATAGTAACATTTAGCGACCATAAAGTGCCACTTTAGTCTATAGAGTAAAGTAATACGGCCGCCTATGTCCAATAGCTATTATCAAAATAAATGTCATTTTATTCAGAACAGGAAAGAAGATGGTATTAACTGAAAACTTTACAAATAATAAAAAGAAATTCATCTTTAATATCTTACAGCAATAGGTAGTCATTCTTGATAACGCAATTAACCTAGAAGAAGCACACTTCGAAATCATCAAACGTTTCAATAGCAACTTTAATTTTCTAATGTGTCCAATGAATATGTTATTTGTTATATGTTATTGTTATTTGGCAACGTCGTTAGCGCTACGCTACGCTCACTCTGCCTAAAATAGACGCGCCCAATAAAGTCTTACATTATGTACTTGATACATAAATAACTATAATAGTTACAATTAAGCTAAAATGCCTTTTCTCAATTCCGTCTGTCTATCTGTCTCTCTGTTGGCGGTATAGTTCAAAAACTATGTGTTGGAGGAAGACGATATTTTGCATGCAGATTTATATCTACCTGGCATAAAACCGAGAACATTTTAGAGAAATTTACAGGGTGAGCAACTTAAAAAAATAAAACTTTGTTTATTTTTGCTTTAACTGGGAAATAGATAAAAGTAATAATTTGTACATAGCTCAGGTATTAACATAGTCCAAAATAAGACTTAAAAGATACAGGGTAAACATCACAAGTATGGTGTCTTTATAACGCAGAAAGAAATCGCACAAAATGCGCCTAGGAGCTTCGAGTTCGAATCCCAGCGGACTGCATTCTTTTTTTAAATTGATGTAATTTACATTTTTTGCAAATTGATGTAATTCGAGAGAGGGAAAGTCCGTGTGAACCCCCTTACAGATTTTTTTCCATATGGAAATGCAATCTAGGGAAACCATTGTCAACAAGCATTGTTACTAGATTGCATTGTGTTGGTAGCTAAACTTTGGTTATTATTTTTGCAATGAGGTTAGGTCTTAGGGGGACTGGTTGGCACCATAGTTATTTTAAATTGTAGTTCGGGCTAAAATTGTCCTCAGTGAAATACCTACGAAACTATTTAAAACCAAATTATAAAATCACATTTTATGTTTATAATAGTCAAAGCTACAATTTTATTTAAGTAATGAAATAGCAACCTATCGACATGAAACCTAACCTCGACAATACTTGTCAATGATTTCCCTAGAATTTCGCCATTTGCATTTCCATATGAAAGAAAAATAGACTATATCGAATTCTCCGCTGTCGACCTAAAAATAGAGACGATTTAACAAATTCTTCGTGTTTTATTTCTACACCACCTACAATAGAACAATGAATTTTAGCATGTTGTATACAGGGTCCGCCAAAAAGTCGGCATAATATGGGAACAAAAATTATTTTTTATTTTCCAAAAAAACTTTTTACGTCAATAATTTGTGCTTGTCTAAAAACCTATTTAGCTCTTATCATATATACCGAGTGATTTTTACTTATTTAGAAAATAGAGTTTTTCGAAATTGGCAAAATCCAAAAAGAGCTTTTTTTCGGAAATAAAGTAATACATATTTTAATCAGATTTTTCTAGAGTGTGTTATTTTTAGCTAACTGAATAATCTCAAGGCCAGAAACCCTCCAATTTTTTCAACTTTAGCTAAAAATTAATTTTTCAATGTTTTAAATATTTTTCAAAATTTCACACACCAAGACTTAATATTAAAATTAAATTTTTCTTATGTGAAGGCGTTAAAGATTTATAATTCGAAAAAATAATATAAAATCTTAATGACTTCTTTATATTTTTTATTATTTACCGAAAAGTAGTATGTTTGCATAATTTTTACGTTTTCTATGTAAGACGCTTTTTAGGAGAAATATTTTTCAATTCTAATTAATATCAATTTAAATGGCTTCTATAAACTCAAATATAGCTCTGTTAATGAATTAATGTTACAAAAATCATGTATATGTTCATTTACGGTTATCTAAATGAAGATATTTTTTAGAACATGTAAATTGGATAAAGAAACATCTCCTCATTTAGACAACTGTAATAGAACATTTACAGGATTTTTGTAACAGTAATTCATTAACAGAGCTAGATTCCAGTTTCTAGAAGCCATTTAAATTGATATTAATTAGAATTGAAAAATATTTCTCGTAAAAAGCGTCTTACATAGAAAACGTAAAAATTATGCACACATACCACCCTTCATTAAATAATAAAAAATCTAGAGAAGTAATTAACATTTTATATAATTATTCTCAAATATAAATCTTTAGAGATTTCACATAAAAAAATTTGCATTTTTAATATTAAGTCTTGCTATGTGAAATTTTGAAAAATATAAAAATTTAAAATCTAATTTTTAGCTAAAGTTGAAAAAAATTAGATGTTTTCTGGCCTTGAAATTATTTAGTTAGCCAAAAATAACACACTCTAAAAAAATCTCATTGAAATCTTACTTAACTTCCGAAAAATATCACTTTCTGGATTTTGACAATTTCGAAAAACTCAATTTTCTAAATAATAAAGAAAAATCACTCGGTATATATGATAGGGGCCAAATAAATTTTTAGACAAGCACAAACTATTGAGATAAAATTATTTTTTTTTATAATCAAAAATATTTATTTTCCCATATTATGCCGACTTTTTGGCGGACACTGTATATTAATGTGAAAACCCAAATAAATTTTTAAAAACGTCATCCCCCGATATATTCTATGAAGGGTCAATCGCCCCCCTTGTCTCCCCCCGTTCCTGTGCCCCTGCTATTTGGAAAGATTATTCAACAATATAGGTAGATGACTTTTACTGTGTTCGACAGCACACATTTTTAAAGTTTTCCACTATTAATTCAATACTGGAGCTTCCAACACGATTATTATGAGTTTTTAGAACAAAGCTGATTTGCAAACTTCACTTTGACGTTTTGGTGAAATGTCAGTCAAAGGCTACTCATAAAATTGAAATCATTGACACCAATCGGGCTCGAGTGAAAACACTGCGACATTGGTGTTTTCAAAGACAGTCAATTTTGATTGGCCGTTTCTGACAAATTGAACAATTTTCATTGGTTCGTTCATTATAGTGTTGAATAATCATTAGTAATATAACAAGGGCGAGACATAACGATCATTTTGCACACGCCAATGTGTCGCGTGATGGTTGCAATGAAAACTGTCGCGAATGCTTGCCCGAGGGCAGTTTTCTAATGGTAACCAGCACGATGACTTTGTGTGTTGCCCGCGTTAATATTTTGAAGATTATTACACTTAACGAGTATACGAATTATGATTTAAAATTGATCTAATAATGTCAAAAAACTCAAATTGCTGGTTTATTGAATTTCTTTTTCTAATTATGACACCATCTTCGGGGTCGATACAATGAGCACTAGGGCGCTTTTCGATTGATAAGCAGCACAAGAGCGCTTATCAGGGAATCACTTGAGGATTGGTCGGTTTTCAAAAAATGCATGGTTCTCATTGAATGATATCAGTCATGTGACAGTTGTGTGTAATAATCATTAGTAATATAACAAGGGCAAAACATACTTACCGATAATTTTGAACACGCCAAGGGTCGAGTGGTGGTTGCAATGAAAACTGTCCCGAAGGCTTGCCCGATGGCAGTTTTCTAAGGGCAACCAGCACAATAACTCTTGGCACGGCCAAAATGTGTGTCGCACGCGTCTATATTTTGAAGATTATTACACAAAACCCGTATACGAATCTATAATATAATTTTCCTTAATGTGTGTCTGTGTGTCTGTGCACAATAAAATCTCACGTTCCGGCTTCACAGATGTTTATATTTGTTTAGGTTTTGTTTTTCTTATCTTAGCGCTCGGCTCGGAGCTTGACCTTTCGCGTATCCTATTTCACGTGCGCGTAGCGCGCAGTTTGCTTGTTATGATTTAAAATTGATCTGATACTGTCAAAAAACTCAAATTGCTTGTTTCATGCATTTCTATTTCTAATTATGACATCATCCACGGGGTCGATAATCATCCCTAGGGTGCGTATCGCTTGGAAAACATCCCAAGGGCTCTTATCAGGTAATCAGGTCGGGATAGCTCGATTTTCAATAAATGCATGGTTTTCATTGGATGATATCGGTAGCCCCCCCCCCCCATATATCGCTCTCCTTGGAATTTTTGGGTAGATAAGAACTATAGGGTATTACTTATGAGTAAGAGGGAAATATTTCCTGAGAAAATGATCAAAATCGTTAGAAACATCTTTTAGCAAAAAATGTCATTTTTTGGACTTTTTTTGGGGTATTACGGCCTCCTGGAAATGAACGCCGCAATGCAATGCAGTGAAACCAAATACTGTTGCCATAGTTCCAAAACTTTATAGAATATCTCAGTAAATTTTTATTACTAATATAACAAGGGCAGATAATAATAATAATAATAATAATAATAATAAACTTTATTGATGCGCTCATACAAGAAGCAAATACACATGAGTACACAAAAAAACTAATCTATTGCAAAAGCACATCAACCACAAGGCGAGATTCAGTTTTGGTTAATCCGACTCCTGCTTTACCATCTAAAGCTTGAGAAAAAAAAGAACAAAATGACACAGAATGAATTCCTAACCCTAAAGCAAACCTTATAAAAACTAAAGATATCCTGTGACAGTGAAACAAATATTTAACGCTGAAAAGATGTACTGCTATCCAAACAAACAAACAAAATATGGCATTATCTTGTGGACAGTTCGGTAAACAAGTTATTGTTTTTGCAAAAGGTCTAAATACAATTTTGATTTAAATAATTTAGAACTGTAGACTTTAAGATTAAAAGGTAAACTGTTATACATTGCATATATCTGAAACGAGAATGACCGCTCGAATAAGGTTGTTTTATGGAGAGGTGGGGAAATTTGGCCCCTAAATCTAGTAGAAATATTATGAACATCAGTTCAAAAGGTAATCTTATTGTATAAAGAAGGAGGTTTCTTGTTTGATAAAATTTGATGAAAGAGACATTGGGACTGTAGTATTCTACGATTTTGCATTGTCAGCCAACCTGCATCAACTAGCTTGTAAGATATACGCTCATATTTTCTAATGCCGTATATAAATCTCAAGCAAGCATTTTGAATCTTTTGAATTCTATGGGCGGTAATGGCGTCTAATGCTGAGTGATACACAGGAACACAATAATTAAATTACGAAAGAACAAAAGCTTCGCACATTTTTTTTTTAGTTTCGCAGTTTAAATATGACCTATGAGGATAGAGCTTTCTAAGATGTTGGTAACTCTGAAGAATATATTTGGATATTTGATCTCTATAACGGAAAGTATTGTCTAGCGTTAAACCTAGACTTTTGGCTTTAGTCACGAAAGGAATTTTAACATTATTAATATTAATGTTAGCAATATTAACTAAATTATGGTAGATATTTTTATTACCGAACAGTAACGCGGCAGATTTGTCGGGGTTTATCTTAAGTGAGTGTTTAACGGAAACATCATAGATATACTGCAGATCCAAATTTATTTCATCAACAGCATTCCTCCAGTTTGCTGCTTTAAATGAATGGTATAATTGAGTATCATCGGCATAGATATGAATTTTTGAGAATTTAACATGTTGCATAAACACAGATGTATATACTGAAAACAACAAGGGACCCAGAATTGATCCCTGTGGAACTCCTTGACTCACTGATAGTGAACTAAACATATTATTGTCCAAACTGACAGATTGTGTTCGATTACAAAGATAGCTTGCGAATAAAGAGGTAGCAGCATGACCAACCCCCAGGTATTTTAGAATCATGATAAGAGTGTCGTGATTCACTGCGTCAAATGCCTTGCTATAATCTAACAACACAAGTGCAGTAACCTTGCCCTCGTCAGTGGCACCTAAAATATCGTCAGTTACTTTTAGCAAAGCAGTAGTACAGCTATAGCCAGATCGAAAACCAGATTGCACCGGAGGTAAAACATTATTATTATTAATGAAAGTGTTAAGTTGAAAGTGAATAACTTTTTCAAATAGTTTGGACAACGTCGGAAGAAGACTAATGGGACGTAGGTCATTAATTTTGGTCGGTTGTTTATTTGGCATGACAATTTCATGTTTCCAACACTGGGGGAAAATATTGCTAATAATACAAGAGTTAATAATATGGGTGACGTAAGGAATTAAAACCGGACAACACAGCTTTAGCATAGTTATATTAATATTATCGTTACCAAATGCATTTGATTTGATTTTATTCATAATTTGGAATACAATTGTGGTATCAACCGGAGAAAAGGTAAAATTTACATTTTTGTAAGTGGTCTCTTTATAAATGTCAAGAGGGACTGTCTGTCCATTATTATTAACAGTGGGAATACCATTTACAAAGTAATCATTAACCATGTTAAGATCCTTCAAATTTTCTGGTATAACGGTATGTTTTTCTCTGCTAAGGCAGAGAATATTTAAATGTTTCCATAAAGCGGTGCTATCACGATTAGATGATACAAAATTAAAATATGCTTTCTTTTCATTTTTCAATGAGAGGGTAGATAAATTTCGCAAAGATTTATAGTACTCCCAGTGCAGAAGTAACTTAGTTTTTCGAAATCTGGCTTTAGCCTTATCTCTTAACGACATAAGGTATTTTAAGTTGTCAGTTATCCAGGGGGCATATGATTTAGTGAAGTTATAAGTTTTAAGAGGAGCACGTTTATCAAACAACTGCAAAATCATTTCATTGAATAATCGCAATTTTTCGTTAACGTCAGGTGATCAAAATATGTAATGAAAAGGCATAGCTTTAAGATCAGCCTGAAATAAGTCAAGATTAATTTTTTTGAAATTACGAAATGTTATTTTTGATGCAATTTGGGCAGGTACATAGATTTTAATATCACAAAACACAAGATCATGGTCAGCCAGATGACAATCAATTACACCACTATCAACAATTCATGAATTATCAGATAGAATTATTATATCGATAAGCGAAGCAGAATTGTTTGATACCCTTGTAGGTTGATTAATAATTTGATAAAAACCAAGAGATTCAAGTTAATTTTGCATGTATGCTGTAGAGGTGTGGTGCGGTTTTAAAAAATCTATATTAAAATCACCTAAACAGATTATATGTTCAGAATAAGACATGCATGCAATAATAGAATTTTCAAATTCGTCAAGAAATAATTTGTAGTCTTTTTGATTAGGATTATAAAGAGTACCGATAATGAATTTTGTTTTTGAAAAATTTACAGATATCCAAATTTGCTCAAAAGTTACACGACCAACATCGATACGCAAAAAATTAATGTACTTTTGTATGTAAATAGCAACACCTCCTCCACGTCCACAACGATCATTTCGAATAAAAACATAACCCTCAATATTTGTATCTAAATTGGAAATATTTGCGTTTAACCATGTTTCAGAAATAGTTAGAATGTCTATTTTATTTTGCAGTATAAAAGTTTTTACCTCTGTTATTTTAGGCAACAAAGACCTGACATTAACATGTGCAGTTCTAATATTTTTATAAACCGTTGATATTTGCAAGTTTTTTTAACTTAATAGAAAAATAATAAGCAACTAAAAAATATATTTGTGTAAATAGCAGCACATCACACACAAAAAAACAATAATACTTAAAACTTAATTGATAATTAGCTCACTAGAGCTCCAATTACGCGAGTGTAACTAGTAAAAATAAATATAAGACCAATAAACGAACACAAAATAAACAAACTTGTCATTCTACTGCAACATTAAAATACATTATAATAATTTTAGATCGTCTAAAGCGGTGACTTTTTGAATTTTATTCTTAACCTTAACAAATATATTCCCATTGTTGGTAAAAACATTAGCATTACCATATTTTGAAATTGCTTCCTTAACGACCAACATTCGTTTGTGGGTGAGATCTTCTCTAACGATAATTTTTGTCCCCTTCAATCTTCTTTTAGCACGGAATGTTTCAGTTTTTACGGTACGCCGACAAAACTTCACTATTACGGGTTTGCAATCACCAACCTTATATCATAATCGATGACTGCAGTCAATGTCTGTTGTTGATATATCGACTTTCAGTTTATCACGGCATATGTCGACAATTATTTGGTCCGTGTTTTCGGTTTCATTTTCAGGGATCCCAAAAAATCGTAAATTATTCCTCCTGGAATACTGCTCAGCTACTTCGATCGCATTTTCGGCGGCTTCTAACTTTTTTTCGGTTTTAACTAGTTTTTCTTCGAGTTCTTTAAACTTCTTAGCATATACTTACCGATAATTTTGAACATGCCAAGGGCCGAGTGCTGGTTGCAATGAAAACTATCCCGAAGGCTTGCCCGAGGTCAGTTTTCTAAGGGCAACCAGCACGATGACTCTTGGCACAGGCAAAATTATCTGTAAGTGTGTTGTCCGCGTTTATATTTTGAAGATTATTACACAAAATCCGTATAAGAATTATGATTCAAAATTGATCAAATAACCCCAAAAAACTCAAATTATTTGTATCTTGTATTTCTATTTCTAATTATTACACCATTCACGAGGTCGATAATCATCCGTTGGGAGCTTATCGCTTGATAACCAGTCCAAGGACGCTTATTAAGTAATCAGTTCGGGATTGGTCAATTTTCAAAAAATGCATGGTTCTCATTGGATAATATCAGTCATGTGACAGTTGTGTGTGATAACCATGAAAATCCATTCCTAACTTTCGGCGGTATGTGTGGAACGTACGAATATACCCGAAAATAATTTTTCTCCCACTCGTTTCGAAAGCCCTTGCTTCGCTCGATCAGTAATGTAAAGATTGCGTTATTAATATGTACAACAAATAGTTTGTATCTTATGTCTTGTAGCTAAAGTTGTAATTCGTTTCGGTATATATTAGTTGCTATTATTTACTTTAAAAAAAAAGAGTGTGCTCAGATTGCTTGCAACAGTACGTATGAAAACATTATTTAGGTCTGTTAGGCATTTTGGGAATAGCAAAGGTGCCCATCGAAATTAAAAGAGTTCTTCTTGGGCTAAATAAAAAGAAGGGATGGTCTGCTACAGCTAAGAGGTTTCTAATAATTCAATAATTAGTTTTCGTGCAGTTTTTCAAAATTTGAATTATTTTTATGTGTTTTTACAGCTATGTTTGTCTATTTTAAAGTATGAATAATTCTAACTTATAATAGTATACTTATGTAGCATAATATATATTTTAATAGAAATATATAAATCAGTACCTTAACTCAAAATTTAAATGTAGTGTAAATGTATCAGTTTTTACTTTAAATTTACCCACCTTCTACAAAGTAGAAGTAGTAGTAGTATAGTTTGTTAGGCTAAACTTAGGAGTGTTTTTCCAAATAGCCCAGACATAATAGGTATTTTCTTCAGAAAAAAGTCCTGATCTTTGGGGCAAATGTTACTCAGTACGTATTTTTGTGAACGTTAAGTCAACGTCTAACATTAACCGCTCATCTAAAATAAACTTAAACTCAGCGACACCAAAACGTAATGCAAAAACGTTATTATCACGTTGTTGTAACAACGTTATATCGACGTTAAAAATCGGCTACTAAATTTTAATGTATATGAAAAATGTAAAATCTTTGTGTTTTTATAAACGTAAAATCTACGTTTTATACTAATTGTTAGTGTAGAAAGCTATTAATATCAACGACTTAGCGGAGTCATGTTCACGTTTTAGAGTCCCCTGAACCAAAAAAACATATTTTTGTGTATTGGTCTGTCTGTCTGTTTGTGTGTCTGTCTGTGAACAGAATATCTCAAAAACGAAAAGAGGTATTTATTTTGTTTTGTTTTCTTTTTTTAATTAACTCCTATTTTAAATAGAACACTCGATATATTATTACATTTTTTAATTAAGCTTAGAATTCTAGAGAAAATGTGTCTCTTGAACTAACGCTCTGTTTTGCACGGTTTCTGTAGAATTTGTAATTTTTGAAAAATTTTGACAAATGCTAATTATTATAAAATCAATATATACATGTATTTCAAAATCACCCTGTATATTATAGACTAATCCTATTTCATTATTTTCGATCACATGTGTTAATTCAACAAATCATATCAAACTTGAAGTGATAAGTTCTTGCATATATTGCAGACCAATCTAATTTCATTATGTTTAATCACGTGAGCCAGTTTGACAAATCAGATCACACTTGAAGTGAAAACGACCCTAGGGTGATTTACAATCACCGTGAAAACTACCTAAAGTACATTTTTTTTCTATAATAATTTTCAAGGTCAACTTTCTAGGGGATAAGTTGTATTCCTGCAGGGTCCCTAGTTTTAATAATGTTGGTACATAGATTTTTAGTTTTTTTTTCACTAAAAAAATGATTGTCATTTTGACAGATATGTCATAATTTAATATCTCTTGCTTCATTTTTGCATTTAAAATATTTCTTGGTTTTTTATCAGATTTTATTGATAATGATGATGATTCCATGTTAAAAAAAGAAATTTGTCAAGAGTTCAAATTAAGAAACTTTGACATTCAAAATTGACACATAACCATAATTTTGAAAAAGTTCTACCAACACGAGGTATAAAAATGTCCTAGCGTTTTAATCACATATCTACCAACATTGTAACACTTTGACAGTAATTATAGAAAAAAAAGTACTTTAATTAAAATTCAGTATAGTCAAAATTATACCCATTCGGAGTCACGTGACTTTTGTCTGTCTCTGTTCATCTTTAGTAAAATAGATGAAATGGAAGAAATTTGAAAAAAAGGCATGTCGATTCATAAAATTAATTTTAAAAATTTGACGTTTCTAATCTGTCAGATTATATTTTTCGTGTAAGTTATTGAGATAAGGGTAATAAAACCTAAAATTGTTGAGCCGAAAACTGGAAATTAAAAGAAACCATCGGACATGCGGTATAACGAGCAGTCACAACAATTAATTTGAATATTATGCGTTTTTTTTAATGAAGAGTACAATATTAATAATAGTAAATCAACAGTTTCACCCTCCAACGCTGTTCGCCGTGCTTCTCTTGCGTTAAATATCTCGGAGAGCACAATTTACCGAAAATATGAGCCTGAAAGTGAAGAATGCAAAAACGGAAGTCGACGAAGCAGTCAAGACACTGTATATAAAATGTATGTAGCTAAAGAATTTGTAACCATAAAAAATCTAAAAAATGCTTGGTTGAAGAATCTGGAGATTTTTCACATTCAGTTTCTTCCCTAAATAGATTGTGCAAGGAAATAGGCTTCAAATGGCAATGTTCTATAACAGAATATGCATGCACAGAAATTGACTTAAAATTTGCTATACGCAGCAGGTTTTTAATGTAGCAGCTGACATATCTTTATTATATTTACATTTTACGACATGTTATGTTTTCTTTAACCTGTAAATTCAGTTTGATTTCATATAAGAGAATAAACCCGTAGCAATCTTGTTTTAGAAATTGGCATATGTCAGGATAACCTACAAAACGGAATGTCATTTATTTCCCTAAAATTGCATTTTTAAGAATCGACATACGTAAAATTACTAGATTATCACGTGACTCCGAATGGGTATAAATTTGACTATAGTATCCTATGACAAGTTGGTGGCACTGTATATCTACGTCAAATTTGATGTTAGCAGGTTAAATTTTGCGTCAGTTTGTGTCAAAACTGACGCAAAACATAACCTGCTAACTTCAAATTTGACATAGACTTACAGTGCAACCAACATATTCTTATAATGAAGTGTCAAATTAATTTGTGAGAAAAATGGCTTCTCGATTCGGTAAAAATTATTAATTTATTTAATAACTTATCTTCCCGAATTCACCGCGGCCAGTGATAAATCTTTATAATTTTGACAAATAATATCCCTCAAGTGCGTTACCTTTAAGAAATAACCCTCGGCTTCGCTTCCGGTTATTTCTAGGTAACGCACTTTCGGGTTGTTATTTGTCAAAATTATTGCGGGTGATTATCACTGCCCTTGGTAAATTATAGCTGAAAACAACCCTAGGGTGATTTTCAATCAGCATGGAAACTACTTAATTAAAATTCAGTAGTATCCTATGCCAAGTAAATAATGAAGTGCCAAATTAATTGTCGGAAAAAATGCTTCTCTTTGTTAATAATTATTGTTAAAATGTATTTAAGAACTTATCTTTCCAAATTCACTACGGACAGTGATAAATCCTTATAGTTTTGACAAATAACATCCCTTAATATGTTGCCTCTAAGAAATAACACTTGGCTGCACTTCGGGCTATTTCTAGGCAACGCTCTTTCGGATTGTTATTTGTTAAAATTAATTACAAATGATTATCTCTGCCTTCGGTTAATTATACTTGAGAAGAAACTAAATTTTGATTAAATGCAGCTCAAAACATTCAGAAATTAATTAATAATTATTATTCTATTTAATGTGCAGAAACCAAGTATTTTTAATATTGTATGTTATCGTATCTGAACATATTTTCCTAAAATCGTACAAAAATGTGCTTTGTTATTTGTCAATCGGTGCAGACCTGCCTGCTTGTACTCTGATTTTTCAAAAAGAGTGTAAAAATCGACCACACGCCTTGCAATATGACGATAACTTATCGGTAGAAATTACTTTTCACATACTGCAGTCGAGCAGTACCTCAGTTTTATTTTAAATTTACACAATGAAGGGTTACACTAGTGCTGTGATATTTTATATTGTATTTAAATTCAATTTCTGTATTGCAAGACATGGGCCCGGCCATTTTAGTAAGAATTTTTATCAATTTATAACTTTCACATTTTGCGTATTATATATTTTATCTAAATATTTAATTTTAAGGAATTGTAAGTCTTTAAATGTAACTCAGAATATGTTTTTTTTGCAGATGCATCGGAAGGACATGTGCAAGTTCCATGCAACACGGATGAGGATTGCAAAGAAACTCAACTTAAAGGATTCGCATGTGTCGATAACATGTGCATATGCGTCGATAATATGAAATGTGAAAATCCAAAATCGAAAACAACCGTTACAAAAATTGGCCATCATTGTTCTGATTCGCTACGGTGTATAGCCGAACAATCATTCTGCAATAATACAGGAAAATGTGATTGCATAGAAAACACGGTTGCCTCAATGGACAGACGAAAATGTTTAAATGGCGAGTATTAAGACAGCAATCGGTTTCTTTAGGTCTTCATATAAAATAATTCTTATAATTGCATTTCTATTTTAGTTACTGAAGCCATTGAATTACCATGCGAAGAAGAAATCCAATGCGTTCACCTAAATGGAAGGTGCCTGGCAAACGTGTGCAAATGCGCAGCGTTAGATATGAAAGTAAGAAAAGGAAAGTGTTATAATCGCACAGGCAAGTAAATAAAAAAAATCTTGGAACATTTGACAATCAAATCAAAAACTAGTATAAAGTATGATCAAAAATTATTTCCATCAAGTATGGCTATGGAGTAGTTCCTAATTTATGAATGCAACTACGTTTATACTTAAATGTCAAACCTGACGATTGATTTTTAAGTAACTTATAGTTGCGTTCATGAAGTAGGAACAATTCCATAGCCATACTAGGTGAAAATAATTTTTGATTATACTACATATTCATAATGCTTCCCTTACCGAGCTTGGACATATTTTTCCCGCTTTAATACTTTTTTGCTTCTAGAATATTGCCAAACCAGTGAAGAATGCCCAGATTTCAGTAAATGCAAAGATGGCATTTGTGTTTGTAGTAAAAAATATGTTGAGAGTCCCGACAGCGGCGAATGTTTATTAAAAGCGAAGGATTTAACCTCTGCGTGTTCCGAAAACATCCAATGCTCAAGCGTTTTCGGATCGGGTTCTAAATGTTCAAATGGTATCTGTTCCTGTATGGATCACTTTCACTTTGAAGACAGTACCAGTAAATGCGTGGCTGACGAAAGTTAGTATTACAATATTTTGTTCTAAAATATGATTTTATTTGAATCAATGTAGCTATTTTTATAACTATGATTATACGTATATGGCAAGATTAGTAAAAATTCATGTTTAAATGACAAGCATAAGTGAAACTGACATCTTAAAAGTTGTAAAGCATTTATTTATCTAGTTCTACAATTTTATTTTAATATAGCAGTACTAAACATCTTTATCGCTTAGGTACAAGTTCTACAACTTCAAGACCGTGTCACTCTAATCATGACTGTTTTGAACCAGGACGAGAAGAAAGTCGTTTAGAATGCGTACAGCGAGTATGCAAATGCCAATCTCCCTACTATGAAGTCGATGGAGACTGTTTAGGTAAGACACGTAAATAAAATGTGTTCCTATAAATATTTTTAAATGTTTCTTGTTACAGGTTCTGAAAATAACGCAAATGGCATTAGTCTTCGTATTTCAATACCCTTTGTTGTGAGTTATGTGATATTTTATGTAATTGTTTAAGTGCTGTAGGTGATATGTTGGTTGTTATGTAATAATTTGTATTATTTATTGTAAATGCAACATTCAAGTGGAAATACTATTATATTTATTTTCTGAACCAAGAAAATAATAAATGAAATATATTTTAATCGTTGCTTATCTTCTATATTCACTTTTCAGGTAATTATAAGACGCAATTTGTCAGTAAATTATGTTGGAACATTACCTATGCTCTTCAAAAATTTGTTTTTTTCAGATACAGTTACGATTTAAGAGTGTATAGATTAAGAGTGTTTTTCTGCAATATTGAAGTGAATTTCAAACGTTAGGTCTTCCAAATTTGTTCATAAATTAAATGCCATTGCAGTATTCGAAAACCACAGGTTCATTCTAAAATGTTTAAGAGTTTAAAAATAAAACAAAGTATGCAAAAGTTTGTCACGTACTGCTCGACTTCTTGTAACTGGCATTCAACTATGGCAATGAAGTCAATTTATCAAAATGGAACCACTCGTATATTACAAAAGAACACACAGTGTACACATTGCTTATTCTTCAGCTGAATTTTGTTGTATTTTAAACTGAACAAAACAAAGTTTCTAAATTGCTACTCGTCGATACCTAATGAATAATGATATACAATTGCTATACAAACCTTTCAAAATAGTTCATTACATTATGTTAAATAATATTTTCCAATGACCTTACCATAGAAGACAATGCAACGTATAACGTTTAAGGTACTTATAATAATCTAAACGCAATGTCATTGTTGCTCTTTGAACTTTTAAAATAGAATCATTAAAACTAGTCCTTGCTTAATTTACAGAATTACGACTGCATATTGTACACAAACTTTGAAAATAAAAATTTAGAGTAATTATCAATATGAAAGGTATATTTCCGTCTTTTCCTCAAAGTTACTTATACAGTGTGGTTCAGAAGGTTTGCAACAAATGAAAAGGACCTATTATTTAAGATCCTGCTACACACAGTCTAATAGCGGCGTCAGATAGTTCAACAGCGTCCCACCACGTATTGCACCATAAAAGATATATACAAGTATATAGAGGGTGTCCCATAATTTTCCATCACTTTTATTTTGATTGTATGTTATGAACAAAGTCTAAGCATGTCGAGTACCAGGTACCTTAGACACCGACTACTGTGGTCAAAAGTCCTACTTCGAATTTTGCTGAAGTTGAGAAGGTCCAACCCTGGTAATATCTATTACTGATTGTATAAAATTAAGAATCTCTAAAAATAATGTGGTTCTTAATTTAATGGCTGATTAAAAGTGAAATCTGATTGTTGCACTTGGTTTAAAAATAAATCATGGTACCCTAGATAAATGCCGCAATATAAAATTGTGCAAAATGTTCACTTAGCTATATTTTTGTTATTATGTAAAAGATCAGTTGCTAGAGTTGGAACTTCTTAATCTCAGCAAAATTCTATGTTACCTTGACCATACGACCACAGCGGTCGGTGTCTAAGGTACCTGTTACTCGGCATGCCTAAACTTTGTTCATAACATACAAACAAAATAAAATAATGGAAAATTATGGGACACCCTCTCTTATATCTGTCTCTTTTAACACAAGAGTATAATGGTAATTTTATTCCAAACAAAAATCGATCCTTTCCTGTTATCCGTACTCATTTAAATTTCGATAAGCGGGGGGCACCCTAATGGGTGGTTCCTTGAGGATTCTTGATTCAAAGGTACTGTCTGAAGATCTAGCTTGTTTAGGTTAGCTTCAGCTTTCATCAGAACCAGATAAACGGAACGTTACCGTCACCGGGTGCCTTTCAAGATAAAGCAGCGTTTTATAATAAACCAGTTGAATATGGTAAGCTTAGCATTAGCGAACTCCTAAACCACACTTTTAAAATTTTGCTTAAAATATTTTTACTTCCCTCGTCTAAAAGACGAACGAAGTATTGTAATCACGAAAAAAACACCTTCCGAGATTTCTTCAGATCTTCACGTTTCAGGGTCCCTAGATGACGAAAAACAGGTTTTCTCGATTCCGTCAGTCTGTCTGTCTGTTGGTATAACTCAAAAACTATTTGTCGGTGGAAGATGATATTTTGCATACACATTATACATATACGGATGGGGCCATAATTATACCGTGTGTCCACAGGAGGACGCACCATAGGGATAACCAAATAGAATAGAAATATCGGCTAATGCTGTGATCTCCGGCACGCTAAAACGTTGTTTTCTGGCTTCTACCCGCCACTGTATGAATCAATATTGTTATAAATGGTACAAGAAAAGGGACGGTGGTCATAGCACTGGTTGATATTTATATTCTATTAGCATTATCTTATATCTATGGTGCGTACTCCTGTGGACACACGGTATATAACAGCAATGAGATAACATGAATAACAAAATAAAATACTTGAGTAAGAAAGAGATGGCCATACGAAAACATTATTTTAGTAGGCATGTTTAGTTGACAAATGTCATAATTAAATTAAGCGTTAAGCCTTCTTGAATATTTGCTACTATGTTTATCTCCTTCTTACTCAAGCAATACGAGTTATTTTCTTGTCATGTTATCTCATTGCTGTTATATATAATTGTGGCCCCAGCGGTATAACATACCTGGCATGAAACCGTGAAAATGTCAGACAAATATATACAGGGTGAGCACCTTAAAAAAATTGTTTATTTTTTATTCAACTTAGTAATAGAGACAAGTAATAATTTGTACATAGTGCAGGCTTTATTCTTACCAAAAATGGGAGCCAATAGATACAGAATAAATGTTTTACGATACAAAAAAGAGGCACAAATTAGCACGTTACTAAATATAGCTGCGACGCAGAAATTCGTGAGGTCAGTTCTCCGTGGCGCAGGTATAAATTGCCCAGTCCCTTACAATATCCCACAAAACGTTGGGGCTGCACACGAGGTCCGCCTGCCGTTGAATTCGACCACCGGTAACTTCTTTTTTATTTGAAAATTTATTTAATTTATTAGAAGCGTGAAGATATTTTTACTCGTAACTTAATTTGATTTTTAAAATTATTTCGAGTCACAATGTCGACGAGGGAAGTTCTGGGTAAAGAGTTGGTTCTTCAGACATTTCTATTCCACTTTTCTTTATCAAAATTCTAAAATTCCGAAAATACAAACACGTGGACAAACTCACGCGTACACACAGATAAACACAATTAACGAATTCAGATACGACTTCATTTTACTGAGTTTGTGAAAACAGACTGATAATTACAGTCATCTATTTATATCAGAATATTTTTATCTAAAAGTTATAATTTTAAATATTATATAGAGTGCATCGCCAAAAATGGTAATTTATATGAGGCTATTTAAAAAAGATCTGCAAAATATGAATTTTCATGACGACTGTGGTTATTTCATATTACAGCTTTTATACAATTCTAACGGTTAACGTTGTAATTTATCTACTCATTACAAACGCATTATAGTACATTGTGTGTCTAGGACGAACTTTTTGTCCAAGATACACATACTATTTTTCCGCCAATCGATACGAGTAATTAAAAAAAATTGGAAATAGTACTCGAATATTCCCTGCCTAGGCCAAGAATATTATTCCTGTACAATTTTATTGTAAATTACCTAGCAATGGCTGATGTAATAGAATGTTTGACTTTGCTCAACAAAATTTTATCAATAATGTGTCAATTCCAGTACGATTGGCAGGAAAATAGCATTTGATCTACTCATTTTATTTATCTTAGAAACAATAACAATAACAGTAAATTATTAGGACGTTACTATAGTTACTTCTGTGTTAGTACAGCAACTGCATACATACTTACTATTTATTTTGTTCCAAATACAAGGTGATTTATCACGTACGGAGGAATTTTTTAGGGTAGGTAGAGGAGACTAGTAATAGTAGCAGTATTTGTTGTGGGGAGACTGATGTCAAGCAAGTAGGCTTCCATAGGCCCTTTATTCCAACCCCGTGGGCAAGATCTAGGCATGCAGAGTACCAGGTACTTTAGTCCTACTTAGAATTTTGCCGAGACTAGGAGTTCCAACCCTAGCAAGAGATCTTTTACATGTTACACATCGTAGTAACATGGAACTCACGGTTTTACATCACTTCCGAATGATAGCATTCTGTAGAGGCTTTCATCCGCATATTTTTATTTTTAAAAACCTCACCGGGACCGGGGATCGAACTCGCAACCTTAGATCAGTAGTCAGAATGCTTAACAACTGAACTCCATTAGAGGAGACTAAAGTAAACAGTTTTTATTAATAAAATTTTTAGAAAATCTCATCAACTAAAAAGTAATTTATGTTTTAAATTTAAATTGGGGATATTTGAGTTAACTGAACCACATTTAGTTAAAAAAATGATTTAAAATAAATATAAATCAGAAATCACAGCTTCCTAATTTTTCCTTTTAATGCCCAATATTTTTTTAGTTCACTGCATTTAGGCCGAAACTACGGAATAATTCATATATAAGTAAATAAGGTATTTTCAGAAGTGTTTCGGTGTCCTGAATAGAAGTAGCAAAAGTCCCGAGGATGGAGTTGTACGCATAACATTTGGCAACGCTGTAATGGGCTGAAATTGAGCTCAAAAATTAATTTTCGCGAATATTTCGGTATCTATCAACTCTACGATAAAAATACATCAGAGCGAAAATAATGGCAAGGGTATGTCTAAAAAAATCTAAAAGCTCATTTTTTCGTAAAGGCGATCGTTTTTCAAAATCCTGGATTGAATTTGAACTTATGTGATATTTTAGGTAATTAAAGTACTCTATTCCACACCACCCTTGAGGTTGAGTACTAGACCCGTATGTTCACACATACCTTTCCGCAACGGTAGATCGGCAGGGGTGGATTAATTCAATGGCCCCCACGCAGCCCTGATCTCAACCCACTAGACTTCTTCTTATGGTGATACCTAAAGACCTGGTACATGCAACTGAAGTTGATACCATTGAAGAGTTGCTCCATCGAATCAATGTTGCTACAGAGCACTTGCGAGAACAATTTCAACAAGTGTCAAGAAATTGGATTCGTCGTGCGCTAACTGTGTTGAAAAACAGGGACAGAATTTTGAACAATTTTTCTATTTCCTTTAATAATTTTTTATCTTTGTTAAATTGGTTATTTTAAAAAACCTGCTTAATGTAATATAAAGACATTTCTGCATTTTTCAAATTGAAAATAAGTAAATACATAATTTAAATTTAAAATTATGTATACCAAGTTTTCAAATAAGTTGTAAAAACATTTTTTTTTAGTAAACGATAAAAAATTCAAATTCGTTTTAAAATTTAGCATTGGAGTGAGTACTCTGTCTTTTTTCTCTGTGTATGAAATTATATCGTTTCCAAAGAAACAAAGAAATCTTGTTGCTTTGGAAAAAATCTATGAAAAACAATTTAATTTCAGCAGTACTTAATCAGTGGGAAACTTTTTTAAAGACCTTTAAACAACGTTAACTTTTTTATTATTGGTTTTTCATCAAATGTTTGTTAATAAAAAAAATGTTATTTTAGTCCCACTTATCTACCCAAAAATCTCCTCCGTACGTTATAAATCACCCTGTATAACCGCTGACAATGTCGATCTATTGCTAAAAAATCGTATTTGCATAAGATTAATCTATAGTAAGAATTTAATAAAATTTTATGTTATACAGAACGATAAAGTTACCATTATCCGCTCTTGAAACGATGCACCAGTGGATAAAATTTAACTTTATCGTCTTAGATAATAAATATCTATTATATTAGTTACTTATTTCTAATGAGGGTTTGCTATATTTTAAAACGTATAATGTACTTTATTCTTGAGTCTATTCAGGTTTTTTGCCCCAGTCTGTATCTATATTATTGGTTTTGTAAATATTTCTCTTTACTATTTGACATCTAAGTATGTATCAACCGTTGTACTGTTGTATATCTTTTAATATCAAAATATTTTGTTATAATTGTATAAAATGAATATTACGGTATTTTAAAATGATTATTTTTTAACAGTCCTATCGGCCAATAATAATGAAAAAAAAATCAACTCGATCAATAGCATCAAAATTACACTGAATATTTGCTAGTAGCTGATTACAGCGACTATTTTTTCACAAACCATTCAAATAGTTCTTCTGCTGTAACACAACTAGTTAAAAGTGGGGTAGGTGAGCAGTAGTTGTTAAAAATAACAGGACACTTATCTGGAAGCTCCATCAAACCATATCACGTCAGTGGTAATATTTTTAAAATAATTTTAACTAGATAAGCACTCATCGTCCACAAGTGAGGTTTCTTAATAGTAACAAAGTTAAAATTATCAAAAAATTATCATCACTTATGTAATTACTGTTGAAAATTAAGATAAAATGTAAGTAACCTGAATATCTTAGCTTTAGCTTTAGCATTCATCTTGTATCGTAATTAATAAATCAAGGTTTTTGTTTATATGAAGTTATGAATCACTCATGTTTTAAATGTAGTTCGTGGAAATGTTATGATTAACGCGTATTAAATCGTACCTGTTTCTTCATATCCTTCTGATTATTTTATCAGTGTAAACGATGTTATCACAAAATCACTCATGCCGTTAGATAAGGATAAGTTTATCTTTTTACACACCAAGCATGAGCTATTTTATTGCAGGTTCTTGTATATTCTAGTAAAATGAAACACTTTGTTGCGCTAAAAATAGGCTTAATATTTTTTTATTACACAGTTACATTAGCCCAAGCTGAACAACTGCAAAGACTTAGTAAGTTGCAAATATTATACATCTATATATATTTTTTCATTGCACTTCCTTTTTTCAAGTATCTTTCACGTCATGTCGGTACGATGAAGATTGCAGTGCAAATAGCTTCTGTTATGGAAACGATGACGTAAATGGAGGAAAATGCAGATGCAAAGAAAATTATATTTTAATGGACAGAAACAGAACATATTACGAGTGTATTCCTGGTAATAATATTTTTTTAAATGTTAACTCTCAAGTAAAAAAGTGTATTTACAGTCGCTGACGGAATCGATTCGCCTTGTACACGAGACATACAGTGCCAAATAAATTTAGGAGTTTACGCATCTTGTAGCAGTGAATCTGATGGAGTGTGTGTATGCAGAGATGATGCACATCTAAGCACTGACCAGAAGTGCCATAAAACTGCAGGTATTTTTTTAAACGTTTTTACTTTGTGTTATTATTAGCTGTATTAACTAAAAATTCATTAAAATAAATATGTGAAAGTTGAATAACCTACAACCATAATTTAAAAAGTTCTTGCATGAAACAAGTATTTGTAATTTATACTAAATACCTAGTAGTCTAAAGGTAATGTTTAATTTAATGTGACTAATGCGTGTTGATAAAAATGTTTTTCTCTCAATGACGTGCCTATACATCAGTGTGCCAGTATCTTTGAATAAATTTATTCAAAGGCCAGTATACATAAACTACTAACCGTACCGACAAATTAAGCTAACATTAAATAAATGTTTTAACTAGAAATTCTACTACATATAAAATTAATAATTTGTTTAAAGGAAAATTTAAAATTCTAATACATACCTACATTCTTTATAGTTAGGGAATGTATTTGATCGATATAAACATTAAGGAACTTCTCAAAACAAAATAATTACTTATATTAATTTCAAACAACCCCTAATAAGAAATTTTTTGAAATTTTTCATTGCATACAAATCTAGCCTCCCACAAATCTCAAGAAGAAATTATTTATTTCAAAATTATTATAGTGAGATTATCTTACAGCTATTGACATTATTATTTTCAACTAATATTCTGTTTGGATGTTTTTGCGTTCGTTTAAAACTTTATTATATTCCCAGGGTGTTAAAAATGTATGTAAAACATTTAAATACTGTATGTGTGGGGTGGGAGAGATATTTCTAAAAGTATGACAGTTATCTATAATTTGCTTGTATAAAAATGGTAGATACTTTTGTTGCATAGGGTGGTTGGTTGCATAGAGTGGCAGAACAAGATGTGATGCATCAAACTTTTTAAATAGAATGCCCCAGATTTAAGTATATAACTTAAAAGTTTTCCGTGAAAATGCTAATATCGTAATTTTAATATAATGTATGAGTTTAAAGTTAACTGTTTTGTAACCACTAAAGATTTTATACAAAGAAACGTTCCTAGCCTTATTATCGCTGCATTACGACGAGCACTGTGACTACAAGGTCGATTTAAACGAACTGCGCCCAATCGCTGACGGTAAAACCGTGACACACGCAAGCAGTCACAACAGGTGTTTATATACAGAGTGATTGTAGATTATTCTAGACCCAAAGTGCATCGGAAAAATAAAATCCTTTGCCGTCTCATTGTAATTGCTTCAGTACTACTACTAAGTACTGTTAGCTATTTACATTTCTTTCATGATATTGTTATACAATTGCAAAGATATAATTGCTTACCATATTTCACTTTTATAATGCTAATATATTGACTTGTGATGCAAGTGTTGTGTAACCTTTCACAATTTTGCGTTTATAGAGTGCATACTGCATATACATATCATGCACATAGATATACTATAAAGCAGCAAAAGCAAAAAACGGAAATTTCAAACACATTCTGGAGCTATAATCATTCATAATCACTAGGTATAGGGATAAACAAGTGAAAACAATTATTGCTACTAATAAAATATAATATTTTAATAGAGTTACAATTTCCAGTAAAATCCTGTGGTATGATAGCCACAGCGTTAATCAACCGTAATGTGTTAATAATTTTTTAAACCGTTGAAAATATCATTACGATAAGATTATTTTAATCTGGACGATAGCGTTTTTATTTTGAATAAATCAACCTTTTAGATTTACTATCTAACTACTATTTTTAGTAATTTTTTGATATTTTTATGAAACAACTTTATTGAATTTATTGTTTGTTTGTGTGATATAGGAAGTATCGTTGTCAGTGGAGTCTTTTCCACTCGCTCTGTCCTGGCTTACTTTCTTTAAGTTGAAGTAGTTGTCCCATCCTGTCTTTTTTATTTTAGACTAATGTTCGTATTGTACGTATTCTTGGTCGCTTGCCGTGTAGTTTTTCTTAAATTAATGTTGTTGTAAATCGATGATGTCATAACAGGCGTCCTATCAATTACACCATCTTTTTCTATTGTCTTTATTATACTTGATTTCGGAGGCTTTCACGGCCATTGTCATTAAGTAACAAACGACTTCCGGGATTGGAACGTGTCATGATTGAGATCGAAGAACTCAACGTTTTGCCCACTTTCGTAAGGGGCTTCATCAAGAGGAAAAGGCAAAAGAGCACGGTAACTCAACCTGTTAATCACGCCAAAAGCGAAACTCTTTGCAAGGGAAGGGATAGAAGAGCACGGTAACTCAACATCAGAGGCAAAACTCGAACGTTGAGTTCTTCGATTTCAAAAACGACACGGTCCAATCCCGGAAGTCGTTTGTTACTTAATTCATTATACTTACTTTACCTTAGATTTTATGCAACACTTTTTCATTATCTACTTATCATATCACATTTATATAAGACGTTAAAACAACTGCCAATAATTATTATTTATGGTACAACAAATAGGGGTACGAATAACCTTCGTTAGGGAAATACTTATCCTTTTAGTGGATGAAATAATAACTTTTTAGTCTATAAGAAATTAATTGATTACGAGTCCCGTCCTATAATAAGTAATTCGGCCAGTCACTTATAGTTCTTTATATCGAGTATAATAATAGAATAAGTAAATAAATTAATAAAATAATAATGTTAAGAACATCACAATATTAATTTTTATGATTTATAAGGTTTTCACTGCCATTGTCATTAAGTAACAAACGACTTCCGGGATTGGACCGTGTCATCACAAAATAAACACCTAACGGACTCAGAAGCGACACTCCGCGGCGGCGCTTTTCTTGTTCGAGGTGCCTTATTTTGGTCAGGCTGCCATACTGTGAGCAAGTAGAAAAGGCGGAAATTTAAAAAGTTGAATTATAGGCGCACCACCGACAATACCTGTTAAAACCAATCCATGGAAACAGACGTCATGACGTCACAAATCTACTCGCTAGCACTACTCAGTCGCGCTGATTTTTAGACCCCTGCCAAAGTCGCGAGTGTCGCTTCTGAGTCCGTTAGATGTTTATTCTGTGGTGTCATAATTGAGATCGAACAACTCTACGTTTCGCCCACTTTCGTAAGGGGCTTCATCAGGAGGAAAAAGCAAAAGAGCACGGTAACTCAACGTGTTAACCACGCCAGAGGCGAAACTCTTTGCAAGGAAAGAGATAGAAGAGCACGGTCACTCAACGTGTGACTAATTATCGGAAGGAGAAAGGCGAGAATGTATAGGCAAGCGCCGTCGCGGTTCTACAAATGCCGTCGCAAAGAGTTTCGCCTCTGGCGTGGTTAACACGTTGAGTTACCGTGCTCTTTTGCTTTTTTCCTCCTGATGAAGCCCCTTACGAAAGTGGGCGAAACGTTGAGTTCTTCGATCTCAATCATGACACGGTCCAATCCCGGAAGTCGTTTGTTACTTAATATTAATTTCTTTTTTACGATATGGCATTGCTGAATGGTTAGAAGCCTCAAACTATCGATGGCTTCAGTAAAAGCTTATGACTGCTTTCTAATTTTAGGTCAGTTGCATATCACATTTAAGATGTTAATTCTCCTATTTAACTAATAAATTAATAATAACAACATAATATGTGAAAAAAGATATTAAGTAGAATCAAAATTAAAGTGACCAGATGTTTTATGATGGAATACGGAAAGTGGTGTTTAAATAAAATTATTAAGAGAACGAAAGAAAAAGACGTTCGTGAGTAGGTACATCATCCTTCTAATATAATAAATATTAATATGTGTTGGATCTATGTATTCGTTTATTAACTAATATAAAAATTACAAAAAACCTACTTCTGCGGAATTACCTAACAAAAGACTTTTTATAACAAAAAGTTAAGTATCACGGGTCCCGGGTGGTGTAGCTTGAACAAGTCACGTTTGATCAGTAGAGTTAAGTAACGTTCTTTCTGGTCAGAACTTGGATGAGAGTTCCACGGCTGCTTCTCTCTTGGCGCCTCGTGGTACGGCTGCCACGGAAATAGTTGGTCCCGGATGTCATAATAAGGTAACATCATGACAGTCATTAAGTGGGGTTAGAAGTTCCCATAAAATGTACAGTGACGCTTATAATTGGCCTAACTGCTGTTGGCTGAGTACGAAATAAATAAATAAAGAAAATAAAAGTCTCAATACAAAATATGACTATGTACAGTTCTGGGAGTAGGTATAAAACTTCCCACTGCTGTTACCTGTTGCCACCAATTTTCCATTTCCTTAATAATCTGGTGTGATACACGCACATAACTTCCTTTTACAGTGATCTTAATTCTAAAAAAAATTAGGCCGAATTTAAAAATGGAATAATATAGCGGGGTGTAATATCACAGTCAAAATATTGTAGTTGTAGTCGCTCTTACACAAAAAATTCATGACCAAAGTTTCAAAAAGTTGAAATTTGAGAAAAATCGTTAGAGCCGTTTTTCAGAAAATCCTTGGGACCCAACATTGATACGAGAAATCCAGAAAATGTAATATGGCGGATACAATACGGCGACCCTAGAAAAGTCAGCTTTTCACGTTTCGATTCCATCTAAAAGAAGTAGAAACTTGAAATTTTTATAGCAGTTAGTCCATCACTCCATCCCATAGCAACAGCCCTTATATTTTGGGATTAGGTATTTTTCTTTAAAATGTTCATCGTTCCAAGTCAAGGTTTCGGCGGTAGAACCGGAGTAGGGTTTTCGTGAAACTGAACCTCGCCTTGTGATTAAGTTGCTATAGTGTTTTCATTATTTTTATATAATTTTTGTTCAACTTTCTTTATATACATATCTCTACATGTGTCAATGTAATTTATTTGTCATACATATATTATACAACCCAGCAGTTTAATAAAGATATTTATTATTGTTATTATTATATCGGCAAATAAATAAGCTTCAAATTTATATTAAATCTAAAATACAATTTTCCCTTCATAATGTCCATAGTTTTCTCAAATCAATGAATGGCTGAAAAACTATATATTATTCTATTTTCCAGCTTTAGGAGAACTATGCGAGACGGATAATAACTGCCTCTTGGGCGATGGGACATACGGATTTTGTGTCGTTGGTAAATGTGCTTGCAATCTAAATCACCATGCCACAGAAGACGGTCTGAGATGCATTCCTACTGCCGCTCTTGGCAAGAGTTGCCCAAATTCCGAATCTTGTATCCATACCTTTGCTGCCTGTTATGGAGGAATCTGCAAATGCATTGCTGGATACATTGAATCAGAAGACAACTCCGTGTGTTTAAGTGGTAATAATTTTGTTATAACGTTTGTTTTTCTTTAGTCGTTGACGATGGATATACTTTTTTATAAAATTGTCTTCTATATGTATATTGATTGTCAGTTATGACAATTTAGATCATTATTTTTGTTATAGCGATGATTTTCTCTGTGAAATAATAAATAAAATACAGAGCGATCGAAAATAAAATTGATCGCGAGAGCCCATGAAAAATATGACCACTGTCTACACTGCACTTTATAACACTACATTTGTACTACAATTAACTATATTATAAGTTCATGTGACTTTAACATAGTCTAATAAGGTATACAAGTATGCAAAAATATTTAATTTAAACTAAATTTACAGATTAAGTTGATAGGTAACCTTAAAATAACAATGGGATAACTTAAACAAGATGTTGAAAGTGATTTTTTAACTTAAAAAAATTACAATTTTATGTCAACAAAAAGTATGCTACAGATTAGAAAAGTTTTACTGTTTTCAATGGTTCCTGCGATAAAGTTTATTTTTGATCGCCCTGTACTATATACATTTAATAGGCAACACTATAGATCATCATCATTTATTTTAATTGTTTCAGCTGCTAGTACATTTGGAGAAAACTGTACGGAATCGGTTCAGTGTGACGCTTATTTAAAGAATTCTCTCTGCAGTAATGGCGAGTGCTCGTGCAGAAACGGCCATCACGGATATGGTACTGAATGTGTTTTAGATGCGAAGCTTGGAGAAAGATGCAGCTACGACAAGGAATGCATTTTATCTGCAGATCTTCAAAATTCTGTTCGTTGTACGAGTGGAATATGCTCTTGCGTAGAAGGAACTAGTGATACGAACTCATATGGTTGTGTAATTATTAATGGGGGACATCGTGTTAAATCACTTGCAATTTTTTATTTAGCATCTATAACAAGTGTGACAATATTTGTTATTCAATTTTTATATATTTATAAATAAATGAATATAAGACACCACAGATTAGGTTAAGCGTAAGATTGGACAGATCAGTGATTTTTATGAATATAATATGTTACCTATGATATAATTATATACAGACAACTAGCAAAGTAAATACATTATTTGATATGCACAGTTGTATACGCCACATTTATGCTAATAATTGCATAACTGACCATAGCAATAATTGTGATTTAAGCTTGCATGTTTTTCTTTAATAAATAATTTAACAATACATTATATTCTCAATTGACTTCTTCTATTTTAAGTATTTCTTTATTGCTGATTATGTTTTTAGTTTTAACTTAAGTAGGCTAAAAACTGTAAGTTTATAATGTTAACATATTTTTTTTAAGTAAAAAATCTGCATTTTACAATAATAAGTTTATCTAGTCTTTACAAACAAATATTGGAATTTTTTAATATATTTTTAAATCACAATCAAAGAATACCTACACTGAAAATAAATTTACCATTTGATATAGTTTATAGTTTTCTCAGAGTTGCCATAAATTGTAATTTTCATTAAAGGTCCTGGTAGTTTTGTGTAAAATATATGTGTTTAATTTAAGATACTGGATATATTATTGCATGCAACCACTTTGATTAGTAAAGAATTATTAACGTTAAGCAATTTTATTCAAACTGGATTTCAAAACTAATACTTAAGTTAAAATATTACCACATCGTTACTTCGTTACTTCAACCGGTCAACGTTTTAATAATTATGCCAGAAACTACTAACGCCGGTGGAAGAGAAATGCTAAAATGATTTCTTATTTTCAAATGAAAAACACCATATAGTATGCTTAGGCAAACATATATAATTGCTACTCTTTACCAAAAGATGATTTTAAGAGATGAAATAATTAATATTAGAAATAAAAGTACAAATAATGTCAAAAACTTTAATATTAGCATAGTACACTTAATTGAACTTCAACATTGCAACGAAACGAGTGTCAATAGGCAAATCTGGATCAATCGTTATCTCGAAATTTTTCACGTGAAACAACAAAACCTCTCTTGTAATCCTTTGTTGATATTCAGGTATACAATCGTCCAAAAATACTAAATATTGTACCAATTACAAATAAATTTAATCGATGCTTTAGATTAGGCGCACCTAAAATCCAACGGTTTAAGTGAAAAATCTTAAATCGCTTTGATGAAAATAGTTAAATATGGTACTATACCTGCACATACTAGACCATGATCAAGTGCCTGTGAGCTGCTGTGTTTGCATTTGCAAATGGACTGATTCATACAAAAAGCTCCACTTATACAGTGTTCATCATACAAGCACTTTTGATCTACGCCTAAGAAATGAAAACAAACCTTAGTGGATATGATATCTCAAGGTTTTAATTAATACTTACCACCAAGACATATCTTTTTGTCCTTATCTGGAATGTACCACTGGTCACACTGACAAGTACTTTCTCGACAAACGTATCCAAAATATCTACAGTCCCTTGCCGAACTGCAAGGATAATTTAATTCGCCTAGAAGTAATTCATCTTTGTCTACACTTGAAGGAATAGTTAATTTATACATACCACCCATTTCATTAACCTGAGAATAGACAGAACATTTTTGTCCAAAAATGTAGAAAATTGCAGTGAAGCAACAAGCGAAAATTCCAAAATTAAACTCCATCGTCCTTTAGCACGCAACCTACGTATTTACGTGTTATGCGACTTCTCGCCCCTGTTCAAACTAACTGAAAGGGCAAGTTTGATCAATAGTGAACATACGTGCCATTAATGCCATCAATGAAGACTTATCCATGCCAGCATGATAAAGTTTCAGGGAAAGCCGAAGTCCTACACTGAAGTTGACCTCACACTGACACAACAAACGCATTTTCTGTATTGTTCATCACCCCAGGCTGAACTTTTCAGTTTACTAAGAAACGGTGGATTAATGTAATTAATTTTGTAAGAAAGCAAATACCAAAGAGCATTTTAATATTTTATAAGTGAATCGATTATTTCTGTTGCACTTAAGATTTTTAATAAAGAAGTCACTTCGATTAAATTTGAATGTCATATTGATTTTATTTCTGTATGTACTTTGTTTATATTTCTTGTCTTTTTGTATAACCATCCGACTTGGGGTTATTTCCCTATGTATTAGCAGCACACATTTGAACTGATAGTATCGGTCATTAAACAGAGAGCTATTACTACCCGACTACCCTTAAATCAAAATCCATACATATGCTCAATCCATCATATCAGATTTGTCATTAACCTCTTTTATTAATTTTTTATAACAGCTACCGAATTCTATTTTAAATAATGTTGAATTAAATATTAGTGTTTTACAAAACAATACTGCAAGTTATAAAATTACAGTTACCTTCCTCGCCCGAGTATGCGATTCTAGTGACATGAAATATATAAAAAGGGAAGCATGGTATTACGCGGTTGATCTTATCGGATTATCAGTCTTTGAAAACGGTGGCTGCTAAGCGACAGGTTAATAAACGGGTCGAAGAACCGCAGTTCTGTGAAGGAACTCATTACTTTTTCATATAACATTAAGTATTTATTGAAAAGGGGTTGCTTTCGCTGAAAATTTACCGCAAGGTTACAAATACGCAATACAAATGTTACTGTTTCCTACTGAGGATAATTTTCCAATTCACTATTTTGTGTTGTAAAGTTTTACTACAGACTTTAAAAAAATACATAAATTAATATTTCAAATGCAGGGCGTAAATTCTAACTAATTACAGTCATAAGGCTTATTATATCGTGTATTCAAAAAGAAATTACATAAGGGTTGACCGTGAAAATTAAAAGTAATGTAAACACCAAGCTTTATAATTCGTTAACTGTCATTGTTGTTGTTGTCATGCGTTTATATTATAAACTGATACGTAAATTCTAAAGTTTGCTGTCTTTAAAGCTTGCTATTGATTGTAGTTTTGCATTCCATGGCCAACTCTTATGTAATTTCTTTTTGAACACAGGGTACTTTATCATGTATTTAGTCGTTATTATGCTTGGTTTTAAATTTCAATTCAAAGCTCAATTGAAAATTGAACAAAAATTACTTTGTAGGATTTTAAAAGTAGTTTCAATATTTTGCAGTTTTTGGTTTGGATTAAACAATAGTATTTTATATAACATGCGGCTAAAGAGATGTTTTTTGTCATGCGTAGGCCGTTTAGAGCATGAGCGTTACCGAGTGCTATAAAGCTCAAAAGTTAAAGAAAGCACTGTTCAGTCACTACTTGTATACCTATTTTTTGTAATACCATATTCTTCACTACCTCTGATTTTGTAATTAGGTATTAATAAAATTTGTATTTTTTTATTTTAAAGAAACCTTTTTGTTTTATACTTTTAAACGACACATACTGCTCAAAAAATTTAGCGGGCCGCTACTAAACTCAGGGAAATAGTAAATTTTAATAGAATAATAGTAACCATATAATTAATGTTTGAGGGTCTCGCGGTTACTCGAATTGTCAATATTAGAATTAAATTTCGGCTTAGACCGCGGCGTCTTAGTTGGCTTAATATGCCTAACACCTTGTGAACTCAAGCAAGAGTTTGTGTAACGGTTATGTCCTTTGGTGGCTCATAAACTCTTACAAGTCGCCCATGATTTGGTCCGTGTTATTAAAGTACCATGTGAGCAAGGATACTTGGGCATCTTTGGTCTTTTTACTGTTTGTATGCCCATATAGACTAACGTTTCGCATTGCAACTTGCATCATCATAGTCATAGTTGCTCGGACAATTTCATGGGTGGCTTGGAACAGTTCAGGAGCCACCAAAGAACCTAACTGTTACACAAACCCTTGCTTGAGTTCACAGGGTGTTAGGCACATTAAGCCATTAGTTGGCTGGGTATTTATCTACAAATACGACTCGGTCTAAGCCGAAATTTAATTCTAATATTTATAATAGTAACCATTTGCAATTATGTGGGGTTATTTTAATCAAAATGCAACAATAACGCTACAAATTAACATGCTTTTAACTAGAATAAAAACATTGTTAATTGTTTAAAAAAACGTAATAACAGTAACACCGCATCGCAACAAATGTTTGCCTAATCGTTTTTAAAGGCAACTAATAATAGGTGTGGCTTTCATGAGTTAAGATGACTGCCTGACATCGTCCAGGCATACGAGGGTACACCGTAATTTTCTGCAAACTAACAGATCAGGTGCACCATGGAAATCCAACTTCCAGGAACAAAATTGTTTGTTGTTTTCTAGTTTGACAGTTCAAATTTAGTTTTGGTTACGGTCTGCTGAATTGGGTGACATACAAAGTGACGTTTGTCAAACAATTCAGCGGGCCGTAGTTTTGATAATTGCAACAATTATTATACAAGTTAATTTTAAAAGAAGTGTTGTGCAGCAAAAATGAATTTAACTAGAAACAAATTTAGAGCTATAATTTACTATGACTTTTCTATCTGCGAAAGAAAGTTTTGGACGACTTCGTGCTGCATTTGGTAACCAAGCGCTTTCGTAAAGGACTGTTTATATCTGGTCTAAGAAATTTAAATTTGAACGTATTTCACTCAGCGACGAAATTCGCCAAGGTAGACCAACTTCAGCAGTTACTGAAACAAACATAGACCCTGTGCGAAGAATGATTCAGGAGGACAATCAAGTCACATATAGAATTATTAGGATCACTTTGGACATTGACATTATTGCAATAAACAATATTTTGCATAATCATTTGGGTGTAAGAAAAGTCTGTTGCCGGTGGATACCAAACAGTTTAACATAAGCACGAAAACAACAACCTGTTTAATGGTCTAAAAAAAACTCTGGGGAAATATGATGAAAGTATGTCTAAAGCAGTTTATAACATCATAACTGGTGACATAAGTTGGATATATGCATTTTACCCGAATCTAAGCGGTAGTTTGACAGTGAGGGTTCCCAACAGATCTTAATCCAGTTAAAGTGAAGCGATCTCGAAATGTTGTTAAGAAAATGATAGCTTGCTTCTTTTTGGATCAGGATCTATCACAACTGACATGCATGAAATAAATCGTATGGTTACCGCAGAATGGTACACACCAGTATCTCTGCCAGACAATATTCAATAAGCTCGTTTGCGGCGCTCAAGAATTGAGATCGTTCTGCACCAAAACAATGCTTCAAGCTTCAAAAACCTTGTTTCTCAAGTGACTCAAGAAGAATGGAATTTGTGTTTTGAAAATTGGATTTATCAAGTGCATAAATGTGTAGAGTTTAAGGGCGAATATTTTGAAAAACGATAATTAAATTTGCTACAAAACTTTGTTTTATTAGGTTGCAGAAATTTTCGGTGCTACCTTCGTACTTAGACTGAATAAATGTAATGGATCAACATCGAATTACTTAGACTGAGTTGTCGTATATCTTTCTGCAGAATATTTAGTGACACTTTTAGCTATTTTTTGCGTTGGGCACCGTAAACTGTAATGTGGCTTTTTCATGTGCCCTATACTCTACTGTAATATGAATTTA